>JABCJY010000026.1:0-18085 GCA_013184415.1 Fusarium concolor
AAGCAACACGCCCGTGCCGCTAAAAGCAGGCCTGTCAAGTAAAGTCAAAGACCAAGTCAAGGTCAGTCAGTGAGCGTCGCTTTGACGGCAGCGGGTCGAAGCGCTTAGCCAATCCCGTCACGAATTCTGAGCTTACCCCCTCCCCTGCCCTCCCTCGAAGACTGTTACACCCTGCAAACAACCTTTCCCACTAGGAACACACCCACATGATTTGAGATATACCAGATTTACGCCCCCCTGGCTAAGAGCGCCACTGCCCCAAGTGAACTCGACAGCGGCATCCTGGTGGCAGATCAAGAAAGTTTGTCGACTGGGTGCCAGAGCTCGGCCACTCCATTACACCCCCTCCTGGTTGGTGTCACGACTTTACTTTCCCCATACACATTACATAGACTTCATGCCTTCCGCCCCATCCTTTTCTCGTGGATATTTATCACCTTACCTCCCTCCTTCTAGATCAACATCTCTTCCCCTGAGCCTCATCTCTTCATCATCAAAACAAACCTCAACATCAAGTAATCTCAACACCTTTCTCTCTTCTCTACCTCAGGTTTAAACACAAACCTTGAGACACCACCCATAACCGCTTTCTCTGGTGTTATTCATCTACACTATCAACAGCCAACCGGCACATTCTCATCAGTCATCATGAATAACAACAACTACCCCCACCGGAGAGGTCCCTGGTCCCAGTCCGAAGATGCGCTTTTGATGGAACTTGTCCACCAACACGGTGCCCTCAACTGGGTCCGCATTGCCTCGCAGCTGACTTCAAGAACACCAAAGCAATGCCGCGAGCGGTACCATCAAAACTTGAAACCATCTCTCAACCACGAACCCATCACGCCCGAAGAGGGTCTCATGATTGAACGACTTGTCGGAGAAATTGGAAAGCGCTGGGCTGAGATCGCACGCCGTCTTAACGGTCGAAGCGACAATGCTGTAAAGAACTGGTGGAACGGTAGTCAAAATCGCCGTCGAAGATCAGACCGTCGGCGTGCTGTCCAGGGTCACGATGACTACTACCCCGTGAACCGACCCGGACTTACTATCTCAACACCAAACCTTCCAGTGCCTGGAACACAGCTGTCGCCCTTAACAGGTCCTGTCATGCGCCACCCTATGAATCAATGGATTGACGCTCCTCTCCCCTCGCCGTGCTCCTCCGAATCTGCTGAGTCCGAAATCGGGTCCAACTACACAACATCACCTTCTCACCAAGCCGTGCACCTCTCTATGCCAGTTGAGCTACCGCCGTTGCGTGGCTCCCACAACCCCACCAATGTTGACCCTAGACTTCCCAGCCTTGATAGACTGGCTCCTTCGTCCTACACAGACCGACCCGAGTGTCAACCTAGGTTGGCTCCCTTTGTTCCTCAAGCGCAGCTACCCACTGCACCCAACTCGCCTGTGCAGCAACAGTCTCAGTCCCGGAGGGGACAAGATTCCAGGATGCATCTGTCAGCTCTCCTGGACTAAGACACTTTCTCAATTGGGCTGCACGATAAATACAAGTGCAAGCAGGGACAAACGGGTCGATGGAGAACTTGTTTGAAGTGTATGTAAGGCGCAATCTGTGCCGGCAGCATCCAGACCTCGAGTGGCTGTACCATTATGGTCCATCTCATCAGTCTTCAGGAAATCTTCAGGGGTCTACAAGGCATTTTTTAATGGGCAAAAGATACCAGGCGTTTAAGGAAAGGACCGAGGAGTTGGGAGAGCGAATGATATTTCTTCCTTTAGTGAAAGAAGCGTGGGCAGCAAGAGATAGGATAAGACATCCTCTGGTTCATATTTCGAACTATGATTTATGCTGTTCGAATTAAGAAAGAAAAAAAAATTTAAAAAAAAGAGAAAGAAAAAATACATCCAATAGTTACAATTTTTTGAGTTCCGTGAAGTTACCTATCTATCTAATCCCTCAATTCGTTACTAAATCATGAAAATCGGACTTGCTCGCCCAGGGTCAACATCACCAAATATTGTGACAGTCCAGTAATGAGGTAGATACCAGGTCAAGAAAGTCTTGTGAGTGCACATAGCCGTAGCGAAGCTGATGGATGCGACTTGGCCGGCACGGCAAAGTATTGTCCGAGGAACAAGGTGGGGGGATAGGACAGTGGAATGTGGCAGCGTGATAGTCAGGACACACACAAAACCACAAGAGCAACTAGGCGATGACCAAAAAGCCCGATTTGACAGGACAAAGTACGCTGACTGACGGTTTGGCGTTATACCCGGCCTGAATCCCACAGTCACGTTAATGTGCAGTCACAGAGGTCGACTCTTCGCTCCTCTACGTATCAAGATGCCTCGAGTGAGTCGAATTACACTTCCCGTCTAGGAGTGCAACCAGACTTTGTTCTTTACACACGGGTACATGTACTGTACACAATGCATGACCCATGCAGAGAACAGAAAATAGTGCAAACGATGAAATTTTCTCATCACTTGTATTTGGAAACCATAAAAAGGACAGCCGCGAGACACACGGTCAGACAAACAGAGACAAAGACACGGAAAACCCAAGACATGCACCTGCCGCTCACGGGATCGACGTTGATCTATACTGATAGAGGGTCAGAGACTGCATTGCCGCGAGTTACCAAGATCCAGATGCAAAAATCTCGATTTCGCACCCCTGGTCCACTGTCAACGATGGCTGCTGGATGCACAGTAAGCGCCCAATGGCCAATGCAGATGGGTCAAGGGGCAGTGCAGTACATAAAATCACTGTATTATTCAAGTCTGGATGAGATTTCTTGAGAACATTTAGTCTACCATTCAGACCATCAAACTTGTTTATGGTTCTCTTGTCTGACTGTACTCCGTATCCGTACATACCTACCTACTTAAATAGAGCTCAATCTTTGGCACCACGCCAAAAAAAAAAGGCTACTAGGAACTGTATTGTACTCTTTAGGGACAAACCAGTTGGCTGGCGCCCCAGTGGTTCAGACCCAATAGGGACCCCTTCCTTCGGGGATGGCGCTTTGGTTTGTTTCTTTACTGAGCTCTTGGGTCTTGGGGGAATGCCCTGGGATGCCAGATCTACTAACATAAGCGGGTCTTAGCCTCTGTTCCCTGTCACCAAGGCTGGATTGGCGTGTTGGTTGATTACACTGCACTGCACTTGATTCAAGGCGTTAGTTCGATCAGCATTGATCGATGATTGAAGGATGCATCTGACTACCGTACTACGTCGGCTGAAAGGACGGCCCCATTGATACTGCACTGCTCTAGGCGCTGTACTAGTCCAGAGTCGGCACACAGCATGGCCCAACCTGGAAGGATGAGGTAGACAAGGTAGGATCGTGTACGGTAGCTGTGATTGCTTCCGTCAACGCAACGCTTTTTTCGGTGCCCAAGAGCCAAGGGCGCGGGTTCGGATTTGAAGATGGTGTGGACTGAACTCCATCACACTGCATTGCATTGCATCTCATCGTATGTCCCGTCGCATTGGCCATGGGTATTGGTGGAGAGATCGGGGAGCCGTCAGCCGCCCCGGCCAATACGTCTATCTATGCACCACTGTACCAGTATCTGTGTGTTCTCCACTCCCTTCTGAGCCTATAGGTGGGTTAGAAAATGACCAGGACAAAGAGTCTGTTGACATAAATAGTAAGGCATTTAGGCTCTAAGACCTTAGGTGAGTTGTCCTAATCTTTGTGACATCCTTAACCTATTCCCATTTTTTTCTGCAACCCACCTGGCCCATTCGCAATTGATGCTGCTTTCAACTCATCGTTGCTTTTTCTTTTTCGTGCCTTCCTTCCTTCCTTCCTGGCCTTGTTGCTGTGTCACTCATCTGCAATTCTGCGATGCACCCTGCTCTGCTCGTAGTGAATTTCTTTTTCTTCCTTCTCAGCCCCATCGAGCATTTGCGAGATTTGATCTGGTCGCCTGCGTTAGCCCAGCGTTATTTGCTTCGCGTCAAACAAGGTTACTCTGCTTTCTCATGCATCGCGCACAAGCCCCTTCAACCTGACTCATTCTCAGACTGAGTGAGTACCTTATGTACAGTTCCAGCATTAAGGGCCCATGCAATTGGGACACTACGAGCCTTGCTGTCTTATCTTATACGTAGTTGAGAATATTTATTCCTCATTTACTCCGTACAGGGGGGGGCCAGCATCGTTCTTTACTGCGCGATGCCGAGGTTGCTTGCCTGCCTGGCAATCTCACTTTGATCGGTGCGATGCGAGACGGAATCATCTAACGTTAGCATCGGCAAGGCAGCCACTGATATGAGATGCGTGTGCCACACTTACAATAGCTGGGGGACTGACGAGGGGATCAACTGGCAAATGAGTCCTCTCAGAATAATTTCTTTTCCTCTGGGGCAGCTGACATGGTGGTTGATCTCATTATGTCGGCACTCGACCTACCTATCCAAGGTGCCCACAGTCACGGGAGCCAATCTTGATTTTACTTTGACCTGGGCTACTTTTACCCGCCAGCCCGTCACCGTCACCTTGGTGCCGATCCCACAGGCGAGCAAGGGTTATATGGGAAAATTGCTCCAAATTTTTAGGAGCCCTGAGCCAATCATCCGGGAGAGACTGGTCCCGACGATACGATAATCCATGTCTTATCATAATGGCGGATTTAGGGGTCGATGGAGGATCGCTCACAATTTCTTCTCTTCTCCATTATGACGTGCCGGGCCGGGGTAATAATGACAGCCCGAATAGCTTCGGGGGTGTTTCTGTGCTTAACCATCCATCCATTGAGTGAATCTTCAAATCGAACTATGACTTTCAAGCAAGTACCTTGGCGTTGTACTTTGCTTATGCCGCATCTCGGACAGTGGAACCAATGTTTCTATTTTCTGCTCTGGTTCCGTGTGGATGGGAGAAATTATACGGTCATTCCGCCCTGCTGCATGTAACGCAACGCTCGCAAGTGGTGCAGGTGAGAGTGAGAGTGAGTGTGAGTGTTGACCAACGTTATTGTAGCCTTAACGGTCGCAACAAGGGAGGGGCTTGGTTTAGGCAATATGGAGACGTGCAACGACGGGGGATATCGCTGTAGTGCACCCATGTCCAAGGATACGGGGTGCTATTGATTGGACGAGAGGCTAGCTGGTGATTCTCAAGGCAAATAAGGAGGACATGGATATAATGATAAGGTAGTATGGATTTTAACGCTTAACCAGATTATTGTTTTTTTAGGTCGAGTAGCCAACCATATAGAGAAATATCAATTCCACAGCAATTAAACCCAACAATAGTCTCGAATGAGAGCAGCCTGCTAGTCACTATACCATCATATCAAGTTACCAACAGGCACAGAGCCAAGGTACAAGATAACCCAGCAAAGCAAATAAACTTCTGTTCCAAGGGACCATCACGACTGGGAGGGTGTACAGGGTAGTTAGTGTCACCGATGAGGCGGGCTGCCCGTTTAGCTGAGAGCTGGAGCAGGGTTCTTGGTGGGCAGCCGATGACATTCGGGGTGGCTCACATGAAACCAAGACGTTACAACCCATCGATGACGACTACGAAATGCAGGAGGGTAAACTCCAAACCCAAAATCCGGGCGAATCTGCAATCGAACAGAAGTTTATCGGCTGGGAAGAAGATCTACAGAAAAAAAAAAAAGACAGAGACGAGGAGATAGACATGCCAATATGTACAGGAACAAAAAAGACAGATCACGCAGTTTCTCTAGTCATACGCCTTTCGTGAAGCAATTGAGGATCTGCGAACACGTCAGTTACCGCTTGTGTGGTCATGGCATCGTCGGTCCATCCTGGCCAGCCTGGAAATTGCATACCTCAACAACATGGACTTTTCAAAATCTCCTTTTCCGTTATTACTAGTCGAAGCTCAGTTCAGTTCAGTTCAGTCCAGATCGATTGCGATCTTCAACTAAATGAGGCTATCCTAACCCATTGTGCATCGGCCTCACACCCCCTCTCCTCCCCTCCACTTCAATCAGAAGTTCCCAGAGATTGATTCAAGAAATCGAGCTACCGTATCCGTACCTACCTATGCTGTATATCCATAGCGTCTGAGACAGGCACAGGTAGCTTGGTATTGTGGACAGTAGCTGGGGTTTATACCGGGGGATGGCAGTCTCAACGGTTTTCACGATTACTGATCGCCAGGGGCCTTCCTGATACCAAGTGTCACGTCACGATGGTAGGATGGCAGCCCTGTGTGTTCTGTGTGTTCTGTGTTCATCGTTCTGTGTGTTCTGTGTTCATCGTTCTGTGTTCGGGAGCTTGGGCCATCTCCCGAAATTCTTCGGGCGCCCGTTGCGTTTCGGCCTTTGGGCTGGTCCCTGGCTCATTTGATTGGGCCGTTTGATCTGCTAATGGAGCATCACATCATGCCCTGTTCCCTGTTGAGAATGATCTTCCTTGGTTTCCTCTGGGTCTCCCAGACCCTACAGACCCTGTCGAGCTGATGCTTCCCTGGTGCTTCCACCGTTCTGGCGCCTGTCATGGGCATGCACGCTTTGGCACTGTCGGAATGGAGACTGTTGATCAGATCCATTGTTTCTCCAGCTGGTTTGACTTGGTTGTGGGTAATATCGGCAGCGCGAGACGAGACAAGACTCCTCTTCTGGGGTGTGTGCTGATCATACCGTCCTTCGTCCGTACTGCTCGACTGTTGATTGCAGTAAGGAGTCGCGTCACTGCTATTAGCTTGTTCCCCGTTTGCATGACTCAGAGGCTCACTGTTCTGGCGTTGAGCCACAACTCGACTGACTTTTCTCTCTTGATCACTTCAGCCTTGGGGAAGACGGTTGAAACTATTTGTGGTCTGTGGACACTTGAAAGACCGCTTGAGGCTTAGATTATGCCGCTATTTGCTAACATCGAGTCAGCCACAGACGGATTTTCGACGATAGGTGGATGGGAGATGCCCATCCATGCCAATGTCTCGGATTTGGGGCATGGATCATACCCAGCTAGGAGGTCCACTACCGCTCCCGCTCACCGTTGGCTAAACCGACTCCCCTCCATCTTCTTCATTTTAGCGCACCAAGGCCGCCCTGGCCCCTGGCAGCCTGGTCTACCTGTGGTTCAAGTCTGAGCACCCTCAGGTCTTGTCCAGTCCAATACCCCCTTGCTGGAGCTGGAGCATCAGCTGCGGCCGTGTCTCAAGGGCCGTTGCGATGGTCTCAACCCGGATCGTGGGTAGGTTTCATTGCGCCTCATCTTATCTCTTTTGTGCTACGAAAAAGAAACCACCACATTATGTACATGCACACGACATTTGTTGGATGTGCTTGCCCGTCTTTTGTTCCGACGTCGCAAAGATGATTTGTACCGGCGCAGGTCATAATCTTTTGGAGCGTCATCACGACGTTGCAACAGTCCTCGACATAGTAGTGGAATCAGAGGTGTTGGGGATTGTCAGCTAGGACAATACGCCAACTCCCGCTGGCAAACCGAAAATGGTTGCTAGATTCTACAGTACAATACACAGTAGCCCCAAAGTTTACCTTGAGCCTTGAGAGATCTGACTCTTATTCCCGTGTTCTCTCGTCCTTCCTTTCCTTTTGTTCTATTGGCCATGCTAGTATTTAGTCAACCAACAAATCGAAACAAGCAAAGTAGAGAACTTTGCCTAAGTGCTCAGATACATGATGTAATCCACTCTTGTTCGCATACTCAAATTAAAAAGTTTCTCCTGGCTGAGAAGCCTGTCAACACAGATGAACATGCATTTTCTGTCGCTACGGAGAACCTTGCGCTAATATTGTACAACCAACGAGGCAAACATCGGCTGGCACGAATGACAAATTCTTGGCCTGCTTTTGGACCAAATGCGTCTATATGGATCTTGTAGCAGAGACATCGTATCGAGGCGTGGCGACTTCTGCTTTCGTTCATTTCAAGCTGCCGCTTCCGTTATCTGTGGCTTTCTTGTCTTATTGTATTACTGGCATGGTGTTGTTATATTGTGCTGGGTGCTCCATCATGACGGGAGCTGCCATAAACAACACGATCTTCTTATCCTCCTGAGGCAGGGAAAGGCAAGTAAAAACTAAATCAAATACAGCAAATAAACCTACACATATTGCTTGACGGTTGAAGAAGTGGTTCCTCTATTCAACTCTCCTAACCTGGAACAGACAGGGGTGTCTGAATGGAATGGCTTTGTTAGGTACATAGATGTGATGGATTGGGGAGGGAGATTCAACGAACGCGGATGTTAATGGCCCCCATCCAAACCAACCAACAAACACAGGTTAACACCAACACCAACAGGTTGCAAGTGCGAGACCCAGGGATCTGGTTTCAGCAGTCTCGCTTATCGCCGTTCGGGGGATCGGGGAGGCTTGGGAGGGAGGGTGCTCGATCCGCCACCAACCCACTAGTCAGAACGCTAGTTAGTCATCGACATCTTTCCAGTGTCAGCTTTTCCTCAGGCACCCCTACAGTTTGCTGAGGCACCATGGCACATCATTGGCCCGCTCTGTGTTACTAACTTAATACGAGAAACCTTATGCTTCTTCTATTCGCTACCTTGGCCGCCATCTATCGTCAGTACACGCTTTCGTCGGTCAATACAACAGTCCCCAGATCCTGCAGCCGTCAAATCTAGGGATCTGGAATGCTGTTGACGTCTCCAAGAGCTAGGTACCATCGCAGCAGGGTCAATTGCGTGCAGGTTATCTGTTGAGCGATGCTGATGATGACGCTAAATACCTTACGCAGTTGCGTAATGTTGTCCGAATCAGGTACTACCTATGCTTCTTTCCGCAATTCGTCTCAGGCACAGCTGTAGACTTTGCTAGGCTATCGTTTAAGAAACGGCATGCCCTGATCTAGCGCTGTGCCATGCTACTATCGCTGGGAGATAGGCATTTTCTCTGCCCTACCCCGTTGGCGGTTCCTTGATTCAGCGACAGTCGCATTCCTTTGCTTCCGCTGTCGATGCAGCAGGCAGCATTGCTCGATTCAGCACTCCATGGATCAGCATTTCTCTTCAAGCGCCACTCTTTAGCCGTTCCAAGATTTTTAACCTTAATCCGTCTATTGACTGAGTCCTGAGCCTCATATAAGGTTCGGCACCGGCGTCTTTGCTCGACATGACAGGCTTGACAGGCTGGTCCGGGCTTGTCTAGTCTTCTCCAGGTTTTACCACAACGACCTGCTGCCTTTGTCCTCTAAGGCTAGATCCCGTGTCGCCCGTCGTGCCCGTCGAGCCCGCCTCACCCGTGTCACATCCGTCATTATATGCTATCCTTCTTCCGTCGAGTTTTGAACCTCATCGACGACGCCCCTCGATCATACCAATCACCTTCCACTCCGAGCCTATCTTCCGTGCTCTCTCAGTCATCACAGTCGATTTGTTAATGCCCTTTGGGACCTCTCAACGCCCCATGTTCTCCTTCAACAAACTTTCGCCGTTGATATAATGAAAAACTTTAATTGTCCAGTGGCCAGTCCTTCGACTACTCCACACGTTCCTCACAAAAGAACCTGTTCTGGGCGTCAACCCACTCCAGGACCAATGTGAGAACGACACGAGCGTTGTTGGCTGGTTTTGCGACGTGGTAAGTCTGCTGCTCCGGGAGTCTCGTCTATGTCCCGCCGTGGCCGCTCCATCGTCCGTACCCACTCGGCCGATCTCGACCTCCGGTTCTCTTCACAGCTAGCTGATGATGGTGCCTGGCTGGTCTGGCGCTGGGTATCCGGAGCGTTTCCTGACGCCCTAGTCCCGCCCAACCGTACATCTGTTCTATCATCACCAGGTACAAATGAGAACTGGCGACGATGGCGAGCGTAATCTTGGTGGCTTTTTTCATCAGAATCGTGTTCAGGAACTGTGTCATGCTGATGCGTGTGTGTTGTGGATGCGGAGTTTGGCCGGTCAACAGCACCAACCCCCTGCATTATTGTCGACTCTTCGGTAGAATTGCGCTCTCTTTCAACACTGCCTTTGTGTGGCGGAATATTTACTGTGCCACATATATCTGGACCAATTGAGGGGATAGAAGCGCTTCGAGGATGCTGTTCTTCTCGGTCATGGTCATGACGTGTCTTTCCACAGTCGACAGCACACGCCTCAAACCGGCTAGTACCGTTGGCTGCTCTCTTTTTGAGGTTGTCTAGATTTCGGAAGCTCCTGCTCAATCTGACCTCGTTGCTGGTATCTATGGTTCGTGTTCGAGATACTGCCGTCAAGACATCAGCACGAGCCCGTGACTCACCCTTGCGTGAAGGTAAACACTTACACACTGTATCTTGTCGTATTGGTGACTTGAGTACCACCTCTTTGTCCCAATCTTCACGAGCCGTCTCAGGTGCTGTTTATGTCAACTCTCAGGATGCATTGAGAAGTTCCCCGATGAACATACTTACACCCACTAGATGTATTCTTGCCAACCGCATCTCCTTCGGTCATCATTCCTTCCTTTGTGGTAGCTCCAGTTCTACCCCTTAAGAGACTACCAGCTCTGGCCAGTGCTACAGCCTCCATACCCTTGTCGGACATTTCGTGAATAAACATTTCGAGACGTTTAACTTCAGCTTTGTACCGTGCTTCCTGGACCATCCAGCGTTCATCCATAGAGCTGTGCCGATTAGACTCCTGCTTCAATGCTTCTTTTGCTTCTGCCAGCTGCGATTCGAGTTTGACAATCTTGTTGTGCCGAGTGCCATAAGCTTCGCACAGGAGCAAGATATGTGGGCGATACTCTGAGGATAGTGATTCGTTTGCGGGATTCGTCATTACTGCAACACGCAAAGCCTCTGCCACCTGGTCAACAGAGGGGTTGTGCCAAACCTGCTGACCTGCGTTTATGAACAGTCTGTCAACTTCATCCAATGTATGTTCCGCGCCGCACGCCAAGGTAGCTCCCTGATCGGTCAGAGATGTTCCCTGCTGGATTGTGAGTCGGGTTATACTCTTCTTCTCCCGATGCGTTTCCGTCTCCGTCCTTCCGGAAGCATCTTGGAGCAGATCCTGGAGGGCGGCCTCGGAGCGACGAGACACTAGACCATGCTGGCGAGCTCTATTGGCTCCGAGAAATCGTAACCAACCTGTATCAGCCATGGCGTCTGTCGTTTGATTCGGTGTTGTTGTTTGTTATAGATTTATGTGGCTATATAGATGAGAAGCGTTGCAAATACTTTAGCTGGCTGGTCACTGGCAAGCAGGATGCGCAACTTGGCACTGTCAGTGACAGTGATTCGCACTTAAGAAAATAAGACCACTACTCCTGGCTCTTTTACGTCACTGTCTTCGAGTAGGAGATCAGCATGGTCCTTGTACTTAGGTGAATAATATTTATTAAATTGTTGAGTCCAGAGCTGCCCATCCCCCTTGAATTCATTCTGATTACACACACAGTGAATTAAAAATTTCTTGCTTGAATGAAAAAAGCACAGCAATGCGTCTCATAGACACAACTCATTCATTCCCTTTGCCCACTGTCCCAGTTCACGGCCTTCTTTGTGTTTATGTTTGGATCGGGGAGCTTTTGGGAGTCGGGCAGAGTAACGATGACGACTTCAATGCCTTCAAAAGAAAGCATGTTGCGTAAGTTCAGGAACACTAGCAATCCGCATAGTCCATCGAAAGACAAAGATAAAATAGAGGAAAAGACGTGTTGAAGGGTAAAATTTGGACGAGCGCATAGGTCAGCAGGTAGGGGGGGAAATAAGAAATTTGGGAGGAACTGGCAGTCAGCTGTTGTCGGCTGGCCCGCAAAATACTATATCAACAACTGCCTGGTATTTTCTTCTTCAGTGGTGCCTCTTGAGTACCTTAGCTACCTAATGCATCATGCATTTTCTTGGTTGTCGATTTGGATGAACTTGGCGTCAAGGCCAATCCATATTGCAGGATTCGCACAAGTCAGCAGGGTCAACACTGGCCGAAAGGGCTCCGAAATAGAGCGCCAATCAATGCAGTGGTGAGGTTTTCGAGTTTTCTTTTAGCATCTTTCGTTGATGTAGTATTCCGTTGGGTATGGGCAGATGGTCACCATTTGATATTTGGTCATCAGCCCCGATTAGTTTGAGTGTTATCACGATAGGAAGCCCGAGTTAAACCAAAATGTATTCCTTAACATGCAATCACTCGACACAAGGACTCCGGCAAGCACACTAGTGTTATTCGAGCATCATTTATCGAGTCTTTCCGAATATGTCGTCTAGCTTTGTCCCAGCACCTTCTTCGTGTCTTCCTCCTTGTCAATGAGTCCCAAACTCCTTATTTGTTTGACGCTGGGTGCATCATCGCGAGCCGTGGCGGACTCGGTTCGGGCATAGGCGGCTTGCATAGCGAGAGCTCGAGCGTGCTATCAACCGTTGTCAGTTCCCGATCCCATAACGCCAATAGCAACTCTCGAATATGTTTGAACCTACCTCCTTCTTGTGATGAAGGCACTCGTAGTAATCCTCAAGGACTAGGCCGCACTTCTTCTTGCCGGAGTCATCAGCGGCAGAGGTATTGACTACATAGCATCCCATAACCTCCTGCCAGAAGGGAAAGCAGCGGCCAACACCTAGAGCCCAAGTTGAAATCGTCAGCCTAGGACTGCTTATATTTTGGCATGAGCGCTGCCATGACAGACTTACCGCCGTTCATGCCATATCCCGACGCCATATTGAGCCAATTGAGTATATGTCGAGGCCTTGCGCGGGTTGGACAATGTGTTATTGTTGAATCGCGTTCGTTTGACGTTGAACTGGCTAAGGTAACCGTGAAGTGCTTCTGGCTGTCGAGTTCACCCGTACCTTGGCCGAGGAGCAAATCAGCGCACGCGGATTGGATGGTGAAGTGGAGACGTCAAAGGTAAACTGATCGGCAGGTGAAAAATGACCAGGACATCAAGAGCCTCTTTGATATAAATAAGGTAGGTAGTAAGGCATTTAGACCCTAAGAGCTTGGTTATGATACCCTTACCTTATTCCTGATTTTTCTGTAACCTACCTGGTCGGCCGGCGGAAAATACCTCTTGCTTGTACCTAGGTAGGATGGTGATTTGTGGCGCAGTTCCACAGTGTGGCTGAAGCTCCCTTGTTCCCTCTTGTTGCTTCAGTGCCTTACCTGTCACTTTGTTAGTTGCAGTGAACATATGACGACGGCTTCGGTGCGAGACGAGCAGCCCTGGTTCTTTTCTTATTAAAACCAAAGCCAAACAAATTTCAAAAAGAATTCTGGCATCCAAGTATCAAACTTTGCTTGGCCTTTTCGCCGGACTACGAATAGTCCCATCATCATGACGGCTCATGTTCCGCTTGGTCCTGCGAAACTGGTGCTCCTGGCTGTGCACTTCGCAACCATCGCCGACATCGACAGTTTGACTCATCTCATAAGCCAGCATGCCGCAGTTCTGCGCCCAGAACTGACCCTCCGGATTATTCTCACATACCTTCCTGAAACCCTCAGTCCTCCGGTTTATGTGCCTCTCATCCAAGCCATAGTCACCAACGAGCCGCCAATCCAAACAAGTTCCGACTACCAACTTGATACTTCTCCCGTGCATAATATCTCAAATGAGCTGGCCTCAAGGAAAGTCAAGAAGCTTCACCTTGTTCCCCTCAAAAACGCCCATGTACCTCTCACTCAAGACGCTGATCCACTTACCTCCTTCTTACTTTTGAGAGCCTTTAGGATGGACGAGGAGGCGGGCATGTTACCACAAGTTCCCGACTTGCTCTCCCCGTTCCTTCAACACTCTCCAGAACTCCAAACATGGATGACATCAACGGTACTTCCCCTGGTTAGGAGAAACCATGAGTATTATCCACAACGGTCTGTACAGCATTCGCTGCTTGAGTTCCAGAATCTGCCAGACAGGGCGGCCGTCAAGTATCTACTCGCCGAAACTGGCGTTGTAGAAGATGAGTTTCGCCTGGCTGGTCGTGATCTGAGCGGGTTGGTGGGGCCATGGCTACATAACAATTCAAGATGGAAACGAGATGTTTTCAGCGAAGATGTATCGAGCGAATCTGGCGCAGCATCTGAGCTTTCGTGTCCCGGGTGGGAGGAAGCCCTCGAGTGGCTCACCTCCAAAGCGTCAAGCTCCTGGCAAGTCGCCCTGAAAGCCATTGAATCCTGGGATGGGCCATCAGATATAGATCTAGGAGTTGGTGCTGGTTCCTGGCTTCAGGAAAACCAACAACAGTATCTCGATCGGTCTTATGCCAGGGCCGTTTTGGCTTCGGCCTATCTTGTCCCCGATGCGGAGTTGGATGCTCTAGAAGGCGCCTTCAGAATATGCAACAAGATTCGATCCCTTTTGGATGAAGATTCTGATACAACACTTCAATCAGCAGTAGCAGGTCTTGCTCCTGTGCCGCCATTCGATATAGATGCCTTTGGCGGGTCTAAAGCAGCGACATACATGCGTAGCGATTTATTGCAAAGCTCAAATCCTCTTACAACCCCCAAGGAGGAATCTCTCGATCTCCTTCCTACTCTTATCCAAAGTGCTTACCTTCTCACACACTCAGGTGTTCCTTGCACAGTCCGGCAAGCTGGAGATCTGGTGTTTATCCAAGATCAGCAGGAACAAAAATCCGAACTTGGACGACTTATACGGACTCTCTCCTCCCGCGCCTCTGACGACGATAGCCTTTGGATTCGAGCCCGACAAGAAGTTCTGTGGTTATATGGTTGGGGAAACGATTCGAACTCCAAGGGGGGCGAGACTTTACAGGGTATTTTTGGCAATGTGACCCTTGAGTTCATCGAAACAGAGTTATTGAAAGCTATGCTCTCGCGGTCCCGTATGTATCATTGGCATGTCTTTATGTGAAGGTGATATCTGACAGTTCTTAGGTTGTTCCCTAGCAAGATCCCTTTACGACCAAGAAGGGTCGCATGCGCCCCTTTCCGCATCTGCGGTGATAAGAACAGTTCAGAATTCAGCTTTGGAGGCGTTTGACAACGCGTCAAATCCAAATCGTACCAGAGGGGGCTTGAAAAAATGCGACGAGATGTAAGCTGATTCTTAGGTTGGTTTTCAAAGATACAGCCACTAACTGCTTAATCAGTATCAAAGCTTTCCCTCAAACAATAAACACGGCTCATCCTATCAGAAAACGCGTCGAAGCCTTGCTGAGAGCTACTCATGCCCTGAGCGACTACCGTCTTGTGCTCAAACAGGGCGAGCCCTTTAGTCCTGTAGTACTTCGAGTGCACTCTGATCCAGTCTCCATCATCGAGAAGGTTCTGGAACAGAATCCCAAGGCATATACCCGTGTACAGGAGTTTGCAGAGTTGGGAAACAACATGGTCAATGCGGGCTTGCCAACCTGCGTGCAGCCAGGCAAGCAACTGCCAACAGATGGTCAAGAACTGACCAGGGCATTGGTTGAGAAACGTATTGTTGCTATGTGCGTCGAGGCCGCTTTGCGTGAGGACGATTTTGAGACAGCATATTCTTACGTGGTAAGCCGTCTAAGTGTTGGTGACAAAACATGCGAAACGCAGCCTCCTGGCATTCGCGACGAATGGTCATGGAAGGCGGCACTTGACGCCGGGAAGTATGTTCGCACAGAGCGCTCTCAAAAACCAACACACCTCGGTACCGCGAGTGGAAACCCTGAAATTCGCCATCTCGAGCAGCGCATTGAATGTTTGGCAACCTCTTTGCGTATTGCCCCTCCTTCTCAACTTCAGGAAGTGTTGAAGACTTTCCGCCGTTGCGAAGAACAATTAGATGCTGCAATCAAGGAGGAGGCTGCCCGAGAGGCTGCCTGGGATACTGCAGGTGATCTTTCGGGTCTTCCTGGCTCGTTTGATACAGCAGATCCAGACAAGGCCTATCCACCGCGTAACATCTCTGCCAGTGCAACCGCTCGTCAGGCAGAGGAAGCTCCAATGTCTCTCTTCGACCTCTCCAGAGCCACAGCACGAGTCGCGTCGAGGAACCTCACAGTGTTGTCAAGCTTGCAGGGTTCCTTTTCATCAGATAAGACGAATCCAGAACCTGAGTCCTCTGAAACCGAGCTTCATGAACAGAACAGAACAAGAAAGAGGGATCAACTTCGAGAAGCTGCAACTGGTACGCTAGTATCCGGCGTAGGATGGCTCCTCGGAGCCAATCCAAATCGACCGGCAGGTGGCCAGCCCTAATTAGAAAACATAAGCCCTTTGCGGTCTTTCACCGAGGAGCAAGACAAGAACATGGTTGTCGAATTAGCAGACCAGACTCTGTATGGAAACAATAGGCCATTTAATGGCACAGATTTAATAAGCAATCTGTGTAGCCATCACACTCGTCTCCAATGTTTCCAGTGCGAAAAGAGTTGGAGACTAACTCAACACCCTTCATTCATTCATCTATGACATGAAGCGGTCTGGGCAGTAGGCGTGTCATCAATGCGAAGGGTGAGTCAAAGTACTCCTAGCAATTAGACAGTTACGTAGGTTCGAGAAAGGCAAACATATTTCAGTACATAAAATACGGACTACAAACTAATACATTGAGTGTATATGGGACAGTTGCTTGTATAGCAGCCGATCCAGGCAATGATGATTCAGAAGTTCGATTAATACAGGGCGTGATAACTCAAGCACTCGCATCACTTGATGCTTCCATGGCCACATCTTATTTGGTAATCCGCCACAAAAGCCATAAGCAAACGCATAGAAGCTGAAACAAAGTATCCGAGTATCGCATTTTCGTGATGTCTTCGACTTGGCTGGTGAGCCACCTCTAGTCCACTGTTCTAATTTGTTGCAGTAAACGATCAGCGGTCCAGCGGTTTCTCTCATATGCCCGCTCTATCTTGCTCAGGGAATCACCCTACCATTCAGTCAGCAAGGTCACAACTTGCAGTCCTTACCAGTATACGAATCCAATATTGTAAAACTTTCAAGAACTTCAGCTGGACGTGGGTGAAGAGAGCTGTATGAGGTCATGACCTCGTAGGATAGCTGGGCAGGCTTTGGCGAGATAACTTTGATAGTAGTGACTTGGTATATCGAGTCGCTGGAAGCCGAGAAATATTATTAATCCCGCGTGTGAGCCAAGTGATGGCGACTTTCAGTGGTTTTCAGAGTTGTAGGGCGTCAAGTTGTTTTACAGCGATGTGCGATTTTGATTGGCGGTGGGTGAAACATTTACAGGTGTTTCTGAGTCAATAAAAAGTATGTCAGTCAGGACGAGCAGAGTAACAGCCCACTGCAGCCTCAGTCACCATCTCGCATGTCCCATAATATTATGTGATACGACGACAGCACAGGCAGTTGAGTCGCGAGGCCGCATTCGAGGTTGAGTTTGATAGTCCATGAGATTCACCGATTAGGCCGGAGTCGACATCTGGTTGATGTTGTGCTGCCAAAAGCTATCATAAAGTCGTCGAAGACGCGATGGGTGACTGATGAAGTGTTTGATTTGAAAAGATCCGGAAGCTGCCAAATGTGGTCCATCTGTGACCTTGTTGCAAAACCGACCAGCAACAAGAAAACTCAAGTGACGCAGGCCGAGTACCCATTTTTTGATTCCAATCCCTTAACTGTCGCAATCACACTAAACTCCTGTGTGAGCAGAGCCCGATTCAGTCTGCTGTGGTCCATGAAAGGAAAAGAAACAACAAATAAATAACAGTTAACAGAAGAAATTGAACAAGCAAAGTTGGGTGGTTAGTAGTGGAAAGGAGAAGGGAGGTCTGGTCCCAATGACTGATGATCGTTCAGTCGAGTTGTGGTAAACGACAGCTATGCGTTTACTGGATGCTTCGGTCGGGGGCGCCTGGGAGGATTAGCGGGTACATAGTATGTGGCACTCAGTAGTAGCCCGAACCTCCATAGGCATCGCGTGTCTCGGATCGAGAGGCAGACTCGCCATAGCCAGCGCCTCCAGCGCTGGCAGCCGGGTCGCGAGTTCGAGCAGCGTCTCGGTCGCCTCCGCGGTCGTATCGGTCACCACCACGTTCGTAGCCAGAACCGCCAGGACCTCCGCGAGGGCCATACCGGTCTCGGTCATCACGACCACCGCCGCCGTAGCGATCACGACCATAGCCATCGTCGCGGTCGCGGCGTTCATAGCCTCGGTCGTAGTCGCGACCACCATAACCGCCTCGCTCCTCATAGCGACGATCATCACGGTAGCGGCGATCGTAGTCACGGCCGCCTCCGCCGCCGCCGCCGCCGCCACC
>JABCJY010000027.1:0-88549 GCA_013184415.1 Fusarium concolor
AAATTATACTTTTAGTCTTTTGGTGTTAGAGCGACATAACATTTGCCTTTACATCGCAAGTTTATGATTCATGAAGTTCTAGGATGTCTGTCATGACCCAGAACGGCTTAGACGTTTTAGTCCATGTCACGAAAGTAACACCAATTCACGTGAGACGGAAATGCCTCGAAAAGATTCGGCCTTTAAAAATTGCTCACGTCTCATTGACCAAACAATCTCCACAAAGTACAGCGACCTCGGTCCCCGGAAGCTCCGTACCCCGGGAGCTACGGGCCGGGGAGCTTCATCCGCCCGCTGTGCTCTGCAGCATCCATACGTCAGATCAGGATAAATCCTCCTGCACTGAGTGCATAGCATAACTTGCGTGGCAGTACCAAATGCCAACCGAGCAGGCTACAGAATAAACATCAGGCTGCAAGATAAAAAAGAGGCATCCAATTACGCGGCCTAATTAAACGAGAACCCTTTTCATTTCGTTTGTCTTGGTCGAAATATTGATACAGCGCAGTAAACTGGTAGAAGTGAATTGCTGATTGGGGTGCTCTGCATATGTATGATCGCTGATGAGGCCCCGCTGTATCCGGGCCTCACCTCACTCACTTGCAGGTGGCTTGATGCATCAGCTCAGCGATAAGCATGCCATTAAAAGGCATCCTTGACCGCTTAATCTCGTCTTCTTCCCCCATCTTTCTCTGTTTACTCTTTTTTTACTTTCTTTCTTTTTTCTGGGCCATTTCTCGGAATATCCTGCCATGGCGCTAAAGCAGAATGGAAGGGCTCATTTGAGCAGCGACATCGACTTCATCCAGACCCCAAGACCGCCTGCTGACACCATCTCGACGGGCGCAAACCCCGGTGTTCCCTTGACCAACGCAAGTTCTGTCTTATGTCTATCACATGTCAAAATCTTCTAACCATTTTCTTTAACAGTCTCCCGCTATTAAAAACGCTCCCCTTCCAGCCGACGGCCCTGGATATGAACAATGGTCGAACCTCTTCCTCGGCGCCGCTCTTGTCGGAGCCCCGCAGTGGCTTGCGTGGAAGCTGGGCGGTGGCTTCAAGACAGCCCTGTTCCTCGCTATCTTCACCAGCCTTCCTGTACTAATTGTCATCTGGACGTTTATGTCCAGATTGAGTCCCCGAATTAATGACAAGGTCCATTTGCCCGGCCGCCCCATCGAGTTCTACCTCACCTTCAAGACGGACCAGCATCGCGCGCGATGGAACGGCCGACACAAAATCCCCATGAACAAATTCTTCGAGCTTTACTTCACCGGTCAAGTCGACCTTAACGCCGATGCGCTCGAGGTTTTTGAGTATCGCCATGATTGGGCGACATTTAACTTCACCAGCGAGACGTTTCAATTCCTTCTGTTCAATTTCTTCCCCGATGTCATTCTCCATTTGCGCTCGCAGGATGAGGAGCAGGTGCGCAATAATTACGACAGCGGAAATGATCATTACGCTTGGTTTCTTGGCCCTCGTATGATCTACACCACGGGAATCATCTCTGACCCCACCCGAGAAGAAACCCTTGAGGAGATGCAGGACAACAAGATGGCTATTGTATGCGAAAAGATCGGTCTCAAAGAAGGAGACACGGTCCTCGATATCGGATGCGGCTGGGGTACATTGGCCAAATTCGCAAGTGTCAACTACGGCGCTAGAGTCACTGGCGTGACCCTTGCTCGAAACCAGGTCGAGTGGGGAAATGATGGTCTGCGACAGGCCGGGGTGCCGGAGGAGCAGAGCAGGCTCTTGTGCAGCGACTACCGCGATATTCCCGAGCAAAAGTTCAACAAGATCACGCAGCTTGAGATGGCTGAGCATGTTGGAGTTCGACGCCTGACTGGGTTTTTCCGCCAATGCTACGATATGCTTGAGGACGATGGCGCCATGTACGTTCAGATGTCTGGTTTGCGAAAGGCATGGCAGTATGAAGATTTCATCTGGGGATTGTTCCTCAATAAGTATATCTTCCCTGGCGCGGACGCCTCCACGCCGCTGTCTTTCTACGTCGGATGTCTTGAGAGTGCTGGCTTCGAAGTCAAGAGGTGAGCTACCCTGAACTCTCAAGAAAGAAATGACCTAATTCGTCTTAGCGTTGATACCGTTGGTATTCATTACTCCGGCACGCTTTGGCGCTGGTACAGAAACTGGCTTGGAAATGCTGAAAAGGTCAAAGCCAAGTACGGCGTGCGCTGGTTCCGCGTAAGTATTCTCAACGACAAGATAAGTTGTGACAAGATGACTGACTTTGGTAGATTTGGGAGATTTTCCTGGCTTACTCCACCATCGCTTCACGCCAAGGTTCTGCTACCTGTTTCCAGATCGTGGTTGTCAAGAACCTCAACTCTACCCAGCGCATTAACGGCGTTTACTCCCAGTACGGACTGCATGGTGCTCTTGAGGCGGCGAGAGCTGCTGGAAAGGCTGTTCTGCCCAAGTAACCGATTTTTACATGGCAGAATAATTAAACAAGTAGGCGGGATGGGTTAAAATGAACTGGCATATAGTTAGCTGTTAACCGCGGAATTGTACAGTTCCTTCACTGTGGTGTAGTATGGAGTGGTTACTTTTTGTATTCTGGGTTGTCTTGGCTCCAGCACAGTCTTCATTTTGCAACCAGCATCAAGGAATTTGGATGTCTAATAATAGCTTGAGTGGGAATACGGAGTAGGCAGAATGTTATTCCCGACGGACGAATCAGTGGCTAGTATTAGGGCGCTAGCACTAGACCAGTGCTGAATGTAGACTAAGCCAAAAAAAAAAAAACTAGCATCAACAACAAGAATTAAGCAGATCAAAAATTTCTCAATTATCTCCTCCAGAACCAGACCGATTTTCAAGTACAGGGTAAACAGAATTATTATCACCCATAACTTGGGCTCAACAACCAACTTTTAACTAACTTCCAAACGCCTTCTATCCCCAAGTATGTACCATCTCAACAAATCTCTCCACCTGCATCACATCAGTCGCCCAAGTAGTAAGTAATCGAATAACCGCTTCATCATCACCGCATTTCTCCCATACATAAAAGCTAAAGTTCTCCTTTAACACTTTAATCAGCCCAAGCGGCAGCACTGCAAACACTTGATTTGTCTCCGTTGCAGCATACACGGAGAATCCTGCTTGTGCAATACCACTAGATAACGTCTCAGCTGCAAGATTAGCCTTGCGTGCAAGGTCAAAATATAGATCGCTGTCGAAGAGCTCGGCGAATTGAGCTCCGATAACACGGCCTTTTGCGAGTAGTGAGCCGTGCTGTTTGACGTAGAATTCGAATTCGGAAGCTAGGCGGGCATCTTTGACGACGACGGCTTCGCCTAAAAGAGCTCCGTTTTTAGTGCCGCCGATCCAGAAAATATCTGTGAGTTCTAGAACGTCTGCTAGTGTCATGTCGTTGGCCTTTGAGGCTAGGGCAGTGCCGATACGGGCGCCGTCTAGGAAGAGGATAAGGCCGTTCTTTTCGCAGACTTGCTTAATAGCTGCCATTTCGCTTCTCGAATATATTGTGCCGATCTCTGTCGCGTTGGATATATAAACCAGTCGAGGCTTCGCCATGTGAGGAAAATGCCAGTTATCGTCCAACGCACGCTCAATTGTCTCTGGCGTAAGCTTTCCATTCTTTGGCGTGACGTTGATGATCTTATGACCGCTGGCTTCTACTGCACCCGTCTCTCTTGTGACAATGTGACCGGAGCTTGCAGCGATGACAGCCTCATGGGGTCGGAGACATGCGGCGATGGAAATGGCATTGGCCGATGTTCCGCTTGGCACGAAGAAAACACCGACGTCGTTGCGCCCGAGATGACGACGGATTCTTTGTCGTGCAAGATCGCAGTACGCATCACCTCCGTAGCCGGTTTCTTGGGTGGTATTGCTGGTGATCAAGGCTTTGAGCAGGGCTGGATGTGCACCCTCGCTGTAATCATCCATGAAGCTGTAGCGCGACATTGGGGTTTGTATTTGAGACGGCATTTTGACGATGAAGATTGATTGACGATGTAGAGGCTCTGATGATGGCATTGCACTAATTGTGGCATTTCTATATAGATTATCGCATCCCCACTCGATGATCCACAAATGCATCACGGAATTGGGTTGTTAGTAACTGGGCTGTTAGTCAACCCATCGTAGTCAACAATCGATGACACTTCCCGAAAGTTTACCAAACTTTATGCGCTAATGATACCGTATTCACGCGTGGAGACGGATTAATTGCATCATGTGAACAGATATTTTTGAGCATTGCCTGAAGATAAGATAATAGAACCGGCCCGGTTGTCGCTCTCGGGCCTATCAAGTGGGGGACATGGATATCGTGTTCGCCGCGTCCAGGGAAAAGTCAATGAAGCTTCGATACGTCTCGACAGTGGAGGAATCAAGTGGTTTCGGATACGTAAGAATCTTCTGATACTTTGGCTTCAGCGGCATGCCCGTTGCGGTGAGGTCGCTAGCCTGGTCCCAGAGTTCAGGATATTTTTCGAAGAATGCGGGGTCGATCTTGTAGTATCCCGCTCCCTTGTCCATGTTGAGCTTGTTAAACGCCGCACGTGCGTACGCAGGCGATGAGAACAGCGTTGAGATGTCTGGAGCGGGCAGTGCGGCAATTGTGTTTTCGCTCTCGGATGTTCCGGACGACATTGTGTTGATGAGATCTGTTACACGCACGTAGACCGTGATCTGCGGGGCACCCAGGACGAGCTCTGACATGAGTGCCTCGACGACGTAGCCTGTCACGGCATCGCAGAAGATTTGGTCGATGTGAGGATTTGCAGAATGGAGCTGTATCAAGCGGTCGCGAATTGACGGGAAGGGAATCCAGTCGATGATGCCCGGATGAGGGTTCTCCAGCTGTGCTTTTGTAGGGCGATAGCGGGGATGAAGTTTGTTGAATGTTGCTGAGGATGGGTATAGTTGCCAGGCTGTGAGTTCGATGATATGGTAGAAGCGGGTTTTGGCGTACCAGGCCATTACATCCGGCCGAGTCATGCTGTTGAACATGGATAAGACCATCAAAACCGGTTGATAAACGCTGTAAAGTGTGAGAGATTTATTGAAAAGTCGAACAAGTACGACATACCTTTGCGAGGGATTATGACTTTCTGGAACAAACCCAAGAGTATTCAGCTTGTTCTTAAGCATTCGCTGAAGAAGCTGGATATGATCCGAGAATGGTGAATTAGTAAAAGAATAATCCTTTCCTAAAACCATGCTAGACTCGGCTGTAGCGTTGATAGCTGTGAGATATGGCTGCATTCCCATCTGATACTCGTGAGTCCAGATATTTGGTATCTGAGAGTAGAACGGGCTTGTTCCAGCGACGTTGATGAGTTCTGATGTGAGACCGCTACTTGTTACAGGTGCTGCACCCGAACAGTTAGTTTGACCTGAATTACCAAGACAGAGACACTGACCTGTGGCGTTGATCGGCTCGAAAGGAGCGTCGAAGTCTAGAATGGAGGGATCAAACGATTCCAAGTCCAAAGATGGCAATGAAGACTGCGAAACATGGTGGCCATGCTTCCGGTCATGTCCATTCCTCTCTTGATCTCCATCTTTTTCCTCCATCTCATTACCACTCGCCGTGTCATCAAGTGTCTTAGCCACCGAATCGCTCAACAATTGCACCGAAGCCAGCATCCTCGACATCTTGGTCTGAACATCAATCAACTGCTGCCTCAGCATCTTATTCTCCTTCTGCAGCGCCTCCACCCGCTCACTATCGGGTCTTTGGTCCGCATTAACGCGGTTCCGAAGCTCCCTGATACATTCTGCCTGCCTGCGCCGAAACGCACGCTGCGAGAGCCGATTGCGGAGTTTTCTCGGCCAGTGTTAGCGAGGAACGCTGAAGCGGGGGGTTAAGAATGAGGGGGTTTTAAATACTTTCGCTCTTGCTCGGTGATGGCAGGGTTCTTGTCATCGCTTTGTGAGATGCCAGGTGAGTCCATGGTGGCTGGGATCTTGTCTCGGTAAGTGCTGCTCAGCTTGACAGGGCAGCTGGGTCTGGCGTTTAGGGGAGCAGACAGGTCTTGTCATTGGAGCTTGCGTGGTTGGGGCATTTGATTGGGGCGGGCTTTTGCGGTTAGGAGCGGCGGCGATTTTTGCCGATGGTCCAACAACTTCTGTTTTGGGATTAGAAAATAAGGTTTCAACGGTCACGCTGCGTCATCTTGATTTAAGAGCCCCGATAACTTCGGCATTAAGGCCTAAGGGTACACGCTGACTGCCGATGAACAATGTAGGGTATTCTTGTTGTTTATATACTTCGAATGCATATTTTCATTTCTAATGGCTGGTCCAGACTGAGCATTCCTTGTAGAGACATCTAACCAGTAACCCTCTTAACAGTTTCCTCCACGCTCTCAACCTCGAGGCTCAACAACCCATTCGCCAAATTCTTCCCCTCAGCATAGTTCGCACGCAGACCTGGTATGTTACCAAAAGTCGTCGCGCGTACAAGGATGTAGCCGCCACCAAAGTCACCATCGTCCAACAATCTCTTAGCTTCGGCAACTTGCTGATCGGTAGACATGCGATCAATCGTCCACTTAGACCCGGAAGCCTCTTCAAGTGAACGTAGGATCTCATTCTGTGTAGTCTCGACCGAGTACACGTAGAGATAGCGATTGCGTGTCTCATCAGGATGCTCCAAAATTGAGACCACGGCGCGTGCAAGCTGTTTCTCGTTGATAAGAGTAAACTTCTTGTTTCCGTCGTCCCAGATTGTCGCAGTGCGCTTCTCAATATCAAAGCCGAGGAATCCATTGGCAAGACCCTGGACAGTATAAGTATGAACCAACTTCACTCAGCCAAGGCTTAGCTTACCCAGTCAAATAAGAGGCCAGTAGCCAGACCAGTCCAGCTCAGCCCATCCTTTTCTTTGGACTTGAGGTACTCAACAAGATCTTTCTTCTGCTCAAACAGGGGGAGTAGTTTCAAGACAGCTGGGTCCTCGCTGCTCGAGGAGAATTCGGAGGGCAAGAACCGCTTTACACCAGCGCGAACTGCGGCATCAACAATCTTTCGCTGTTGTCCGAAACCGCCAATCCCCAAAGCAGAGATGACTACATCTTGGCCTTGCAAGGCATCGACCAGATCAGTTTCGGAGAAATCGGTGGTCCGGATGGTGACGGTCTCAGGGAAAGTCGCCGTGCTTTCTTGGCGAGATAAGACAGTCACGTTGAACTTGGAGGTTGAAACCAGTCCTTCGGTGATTATCTTGCCTGTACTGCCACTGGCCTATAGGAAGATGTTATTGAATGATGTTGGAGCTGGACATTCAATGATGACTTACACCGACAACAACGACGTTCTTGTAAGACGACATGACCGATTGATATTTACGGGAGTGATATGTTGCAAATGATGCTTTGGGTAATAAATTGAGAGACTGGAGTGTACTTGAGTAGTTTACTTCTGTATTATCGGCGGCGGAAATGGCCTTTTTATACTTGATTGATATCATTGAGATGCTTTATCACCAGCAACAGTGGCCTCTTGCGGCGTCTTTACTGGCCAATCACAACCCGACATGGCGCCTTAGGTTGGATGACAAACGATAACGGACAAGTGCTGACCGATTCTCCGTCCTCCGCCGTAGCCAATCGAAGAGGTGCCCACAACGGAGAAGCGATGAGGCTCTCCGCTCCCTCCGAAACCTCCGCAGCTGCATCATCACTATTACGGCCAACGTGTTCAAGCATCAGCCCCAGGGCCGCTATTCCATATGCCACGCCGTGTCATTGCACCAGGACGGTCGTGCTTGGAGTGTCGTCGGCGCAAGATCAAATGTGATCGCTCTTCTCCTTGTTCTTATTGTCTAAAACTGAAGATTACATGTCAATATCCGCTATCCCGTATCAAGTGCAGTAGCTTAGCGACCGAGAGCAGCAATGGCACCCCGAGCGATGACACAGAAGGGGAGATTGCCCAAGGCGATTCAGGAATTCCGCCAGTACCGAGTACGATAGCTCTAGCTCTTGACAGTTCAGCGAACTCTTGTCCACTTCCATTCTCATACCTCCCCTACGGCTCTGGAGAGTTACCGCCCCTCGCACCTCTGCACCCCAGTACAGCATCCAAGTTAGTCCTTTGGCAAACATACATCGATGTGGTAGATCCGACGCTCAAACTGTTTCATATCCCCACTGCCCAGAGAGAATTCATAAAGGCGGTTCAAGAAATTTCAACGATTGAGCTTGCCATGGAATGTCTCATGTTCGCGGTATACTACAGTGTTATAGCTACAATGCCCGCTTCCGCATGTTTGAGTACTTTTGATGAGGACAAAGCGGACCTTCTTCGGCGGTAGGAATTCTCTATCCTTGGATCAACAACTATTATAACTATTCACTTAGGTATCGCCTAGGAGTCGAGACAGGTCTGTTAAAAGCAAAGTTTCTGCACTCTTCCGATATCAAAGTGCTCCAATCTCTGGTCATATATCTGGTAAGCACAATATGCCTATCCGTAATGTCTAGCTAACGCAGTGAGACGTTCGTCAGGAACAGCCATGACCAGCCAGATATACAAGCCCTCATGGGCATCGCTGTTGGAAATGCCATGAGGATGGGTCTCAACTGTGAAGGAGTTATGCTTCATCTCTCTGTATTCGAAGCTGAAATGTATCGCCGGCTTTGGTGGCAAGTCTACGTCCTGGACGTCCGTACTTCCATGGAATGCGGAGTTGAGCCCAGCATTCGAGAACAAACCATCAACACGAAAAAGCCTCGAAACGTGAATGACGTTGCATTGCATCCAAACATGACTATTCTTCCCGATAGTCAGAATGAGAAAACGGAGATGACACTTATTCTTGTTCGGATTCAAGGGAGCGAGTTGGCTCGGAGAACCATCTTCTCGGAGAGCTTCAATGGAACGAATGGCTATACCATTCTGACGCGAGAAGAGAAATGTGAAAAGCTTGATGAACTCAAAGAGACGGTAGAGATGAAGCATCTTATCCGCAACTCGTCACAAATACCACTTGACGTGATAGCTTCGGCCACTGCCAAACTCATCGTCGCCAAGTTAAAAGTCATGGTTTGTCAGCCGCAGACGACCGAGGCTGAAGGGAGCCCTCTCAGAGACAACTACAAAGTCCTTTGTCTTGACGTGCTGAGAGAGTCTCATAAAGTCAGGTGCTACAAGCCCGGTCGACCGTGGTCCTGGTTATTCGAGGCCTGCGTCGAGTGGGATGCCTTAGCTTATGTTCTTCTGGATCTATGTGTTACTCCGTGTAGTGAGAGCTCTGAGGATGCTTATTATGTTATCGATCAGGTCTGCACGCAATGGCAAGAGGATCCTGATTTGGTTGGTGATAGGCGATGGCAGCTTACTGAAGCTTTGTGGTTAGAGGTAAAGTCTGCAAGGGCTAGATGCCCGACCAATGCAGGTAGCTAAAGCGAACCTATTTAAAGTAGTGTAAAAGGAATCGCGAATACTCCAATACTGTAAACAGATCGTCACTACGTACATCATAGCCGGTTGTAACGTGAATGGGTTAGAGTTAGGGTTAGCGAGGTCGCCCCGACTACCATATTAACATGAACTGAATCCTTGATTTAGCAGACTTTGGAACTTGCCTGACTATTCTGGATCAGTAAAATGACATGAATGCGCAGGATTGTTACTGGAGAAGCACTGATACGTTGGTGGGCCAGTGAGGCTGGGTGGAGGGGTAGCACCACCGGACGATCTAACATAGCGCTGTTAATATCGTAAATGCTATAGTAACTTGCTATTTCCCAGTATCATATCGTGCAGGTCCCTCAACATGAAGCTCCTGGTCTTTCCCAAACCGCTTGAAGTACATCCTGTGCCATCCCCCGAGTGCATTTCTCCTAATCCACAACCCTTTCAAAGTTGGCATTATTACTTACGCCCTTGGCCCCTGATAATGCACTATTAAAACGTGTTCTGTAGTTAAGTCCTATGATTGAAATTTTACCATCCCAGGACGGTAAGGGGTTGGTGCAGGGTAGGCTGGTTTATCTCGATGAATCTCCCACTTAACTTGGTGGCAGCGCAAGCGTCTGACAGGGTTCGAGGGAGGGACGAAATCACCAATATACTTATCGCAGTTGCTACAGGATGTCACATTAAGAACCCCGTAGGACTTGTTGACTCTTGATATATATTTCACAGCAAAGCAGGGTAATAGAAGATTTCCATTGTGGCCAAAAGCTCTATGTTTTTGCTACGTATTGGAAAGCCAATCTGCACAATTATCTTCAATTAGTTGACAATTTTCCCCTTGATAGGCTGTTGTATATCAAACTTCCTCGGCCGGCCCATCTTCTGTCAATCGTTCCCGATCGATGTTCTCAAGCTTGAGCTTGAGCAAGTTCAGGGCAGGAGTTGCAACGTCAAAGAAGCACAAATCTCCACGGAGA
The DNA here is from genome assembly GCA_013184415.1 of Fusarium concolor. Taxonomy (NCBI): domain Eukaryota; kingdom Fungi; phylum Ascomycota; class Sordariomycetes; order Hypocreales; family Nectriaceae; genus Fusarium; species Fusarium concolor. The sequence goes on from JABCJY010000027.1 coordinate 10,404, forward strand.
TGTGATCCCGCTAGTTCATCGTCGGCGACGTTCGTTTCTTCGACTATCTTCTCAAAGTCCCACGGTTGATCGAGGGTAAAGTTGCACTGGATCAAGGAACTCCTCTTGTGGACGGGGGCGATGCCTTCAGCGGAGGTCCTGGTCATGAAGGGGTAGTCGGGGTGATCTTTAGGCGCGAAGATGCCTCGTGATGCACAATCAGTGTAGAGACTCTGCCATGCAATGGCGGGTTTGAGAATGGTACTGAACATGTGAGTTGAATGGTTTAGATCGGGCTCTCCGTCTAAAAAGAAGGTATAGGATTTAGCGGGCATCCCTTGCCTCAATGATTCCAAAATACCAAAACTTAGTCGAGTAAAAAGGCGAGACAGAGAACCGGACTCTACTTGGTGCGGTAGTTGGGGGTCATAATCATCGTCGTCATCTTCATCATCGTCAGGTATGCGCGGAGCCTCCTCGCACTCCCTAGCCACACTGATGGAATCGCACCAGTAACTTTCACTCTGCAAGAGGGAATTTCGCCATAAATTGATTCGGTGTTCGATGTGCAGTCTTGGATTCTCAATGCAATAGGGAATCAACCCAAGGCCGTGGTATTCGGGCTCGGAGACTGACACCCGGTCTTCATTTAAGATGATCTTTCTCATAGAGAGACGCTGGTGCTCAGATATTTGGCCAAGGAACCGAATGGCTATGGCCGCTGCGGAAAAGTAGTATCTTCGCCGATATCGATACTTCGGCCCCTGTCTCTTGAAATTGGCGTCGTCTATTTGCCACCATTCCTTACGTTTGCTCATGGCATCTGCCAGTTGCAAATGGTCCGCCATTTTCATGACTTGTGAAAGGGAAGGAATTGCCCATGGCTGGAATGTTAGGTCGAAAAACTCCAGGTTCGAGTGTGACACAGTCCAGCCAGGTAGGACTTCTTCAATGGCTGCAGAAAATTCGTCGGGGTGCTTTTGAGCAACAAGCCGCAGGACGTAGGCAACCGTGCGGCAAAACAAGAGAGAGTCATCGTGAAAATAACGTACATTGGTGACTTTCATGCTGGATTGGCAACCGACCATGTTGCCGAGCGTGTATTGGGAACCCATGAGGTCGCGTGGCACACCATCTGCTTTGCACCTTAATGAATCCTGAAACATTACTAGATTAATGTCCGGACGCTGTGCCTCGAAATCGAAGTGATAATTGATATAATTCCTTATGCTAGGCATATATCGCTGGTACCCGGGATCGGGATGCTCGTACATGTCGGGGGTCACCAATCGTCTCAGCCGCACAAGCAGGTCTCTCTGGAGCGTGTTATGAAAGATCATGATCCATTCAAGGCCCCAAGCTTGTTTCCTCCAATCTTCGCGGTAGACAGTAGAGAATTTGATAGTGTTTAGGCTGAATGGATAATGTCCAGTTTCGTCTGCGATTGAGCGACATGTTGACCTGAGAGAGATGCTAATTGGGTGTCCATTGGCCTGAACAAGCTTTTCAGAATCGCCGTCGTAGACGTAGCCACCATCAACCTGGAAGTAGTGTTGATAAATTTGTTCGCGCAGTTCCAAAGGCATGCCTAATAGGCTCGCCCTTGGAAGGGCAGGGTGAGCCTGAGTTGGCATGGTTGGTGGTGGATCAGGACGCGCCTGATCGCAAAGAAGGAGAAGGTGATAAAAAGAAGAGAGAGTTTAGTGCGCGCACCGTGGTCTGGACCGGCGCGATGCGATTTGGATGTGTTGGGGTAAAGAGATCTTGAGTGGGGAAGATGGAGTCACCAGCTTCTTATAGATGGTTGTTGACAACTGACACATACTATGAGTCACCCAGCAATATCGGAAACCTTAGTGATGCGACCAGAAAACTCAAAATGCAGCTGTCCCCGCACCGCACAGAGGGAAACAGAAAGTAAATGTTCACACAAGGTTGGGACAGAAAGATATTACTAGGGTATCATATTAACTGAAGTAAATGTGCAAAAGTCTAGCTTTCGCCACAAGGCTCATTGGCAAATAACCCTTCTGAGTCACAATAAAGATACTATACAATATCTCAACAATTGCTATAGCAATAATGCTTATTTCAAACCTTGATAATGACTTAAATCCTCCACTTTTGTAAGTATAAAATGCTAAAGATCATGTCAGTCAATTGCTCATAAGCCAAGGAGAGATGATTTACCTCCCTCTATTTCCTCCGCCAAGACATTCCAACTAAATACCAAGAAGAAATCCCCAAAAAACCCAAGATGGCAGCAACTAGAGATGTTAGCGACTCCCAAGCTTCTTCAGACAGAGTAACGCACACGTACGAACGGTCATTGGCCAGGACCATGATCCTACCGGCCAAAATGACTACACACACTACATGATGTTAGATATGAACGAAACACAAGAATTCCTATAACGGGACTTACCAACTATCCTATCCCTCTCCAAGATATACGGGACTGTGCCGGGTCGATCAAAAGTCAAGGAGGCCCCAAGGGAGGCTTCCAGCGCCTTGTCAAAAACCCGGATCTCAAGGAAGCCCGTCTCGAGATCGAGACCCGATCCTACAACCATATTCCAGACACTTTCTTGGCCGCTAAGAGCTTGTCAGATAATGGATCAACCCAGGAGGGTGCAGGTGACTTACAGCTGGCCCTATTTGGTTGTGAGACCTTTGCTTATCTGGGCGGCTTTCAGTCTCTAAAGAAGCCATCCAAGTGGCCAAGCAAGAGAGACAGGAGCTTATAAAGCTCGCAGACGGCTGCCATGATCGACAAGCAGCTTTCATCCCTGCCCTCAGAGCACTATCACAAGACGTCAGTATGCACCCTAGAAGCATCACACATGAACTTACAATACGGTCTGGCTAGGGTCATTGCTCGATCAGTGGGAGCGGCTTCCGGGGAAGCCTCGAGACTACTTGGAAGATTCTATGTTAGAACAACTTAGACCTGTAACAAGCGAGAGACACGTACAGGATGAGTCAACCGGTGACTCAGGATGGAAGGTGGCTGTGCTGCGCTATCCTGTTGAGCAATGGGGACGATTAAAAGAGGAGGGTTCGACATACGGCGAAATTAACTGGCTGGCCATGTTGGTCAATCTGGCGCGAAAGCTGGAGAAAGGAGGCTTACAAGAAGGTTCGGGGAAAAAGGCGTATTTGAGCTGCTGAGCGTGGCTGTTTAGCATAGGATACGTAGCGGATCGGAAGGTAACGTACGATGAAAAGTTAGACTGGCTACTGGTATGAGTCAAATCTGTCTTCCAAATTGAGCATTGCTCCAATGGTATCGGCGAAGGAAACTTACCGAAGGTTGCGGTGGAAACGGAGAAAAGCTGGGAAAATTAGGTTCTGTCACGAAGGAAGGTTCCTGAAACCAAAATCAGCGTGGCGTTCATGGTCAAATCGAATGTCGGTAATTTGACGAACCTGAATAGACTTCGGTTTGAACACAATGGTAAAATTCCACGTCAAGGGGAAGCTTTGGAGGCTCTGTAGGCATAATCCACCAGTGGACGCCCAGAAACCGCCAGCGATACATCGGGCATCTCTCATGGCGATAGGTAGTGTCATTCAGAAGAGTGCGCCCGGCACATTGATATGAAGACGACTAACCATCCCCCAGCGAGAGGGACTTGGACTAGAGGAATCTATCCCTAATCATGTTGTCTCCCATGAGAGTGCACCAGGCACATCTTCATAGGGACAGGTAAAGATCACCTAGCCAGGGGGCATGTACCAAAGAACGCAAGGTCTCTAGAAATGGACAGGACTGTCTATCACTCGTGCACACCAGGCACGTCAGTGCTAAGACAAGTCAACATCCTTCAATAGTAGGGACCTGTAGCAACGAAATGCATGTGACATCCACGGTGCTGGCAGGTGCTGCTCTCATAACAGTGCGCCCGGCACATCATTATGAGGGCAGGTAAACGTCTCATCGTAAGAGAGACTTCTACCAGAAAATCCCAAGATCTCTAGTGGTCTGTAGTACTGTTTGTCACATGAGTGCACTGGGCACATCATTGTGAAGAGAGGTGAGTGTCCCTTGCCAAGAGGGATCTCTACCAACTGAATGCATGCAGCATCTCTGGTGGTGTATGGTGGAATCTCCCATCTAGAGAGACTTGTACTGCAGAGAGACGCTTGGGATCGTAATGATATATGGTAGTGTATCATAGAGGCGCTCCTGGCGCATCATGAACGAGAGACAGTTCGATCAATGGAATGCAACTTGGTGTTTGCCGCCTCCCATCCCGATGGACCGACTTCAGCAAGCATGTGCCATGATGCAAAGCGATGAAGTAAAGGCGCGATCGGAAGGTACTGAGAAGCAATGTAGTTGGGAGGAATAACAGTATATTCTCTGCATCTAGCGGATAGCTAAGGCTATGACTATGTCCCGCTGGAATGGAAGGCAACTTCAGCCCTCAACAGGAACGGCGGTACGCAGGACCTGGTTGAGACGTTCTCGGTGTTGTAGAGCTTCTGTTCCTCCCCTGAGCTCCGTTGCGACTGTTGGTTGAGCGTGTCTGAGGAGAGGGCACGCTCACACCATCGTGCTCATCATCATCCTCAAAGCGCTTGGTGATGATACCAGGAATCAACTCAAACAAGCTATGCTTCGACCTGACGCTGTCGAATTGCTCGATGTCGAAGTACTTCAAAGCCCACTCAGTGGCGATGTTGCTCTTAATCGTGAGTAGGTCTTGGTAGCTCACAGAGTCCTTCTTGCCCAGCTCCTTTCGCAGCTTCTGACGTACGCCCTCGAGTCTCCGGCATTGAATAAAGAGATGGAAAGGCGTCTCGTCCCCACGCTCACAGGTACACTTGGGCGTTTTGGCGGTCTTGATGCCAATCTTGGACAAGTGAGCCTTCAGACCGATGAATTCTGTCCTGCAATGCAGGAGAAGCGTAGTCTGGGCTCGAGACATGCCTTTGCCATAGTAAGAAAGGCTCTGTCTTCCCCAAGGTTCGGTGAGAGCTGCCGGCATCGTTCGCTTGCAGTCCGACTGAGAGGTCATGGCTCTGTCGATCTGGCGCCGGAGAACGTACTTCTCCCATCTTGTTCTGCAGTCGTTGGTTGCGCTGATTTTGACGAGCTTTGCGACCTTCTCGCCACGCGTCTTTGGATCTTTCCAAAGCTCTTCGTTTCGTTCTCGGACCTTGTCATCCTTCGTTTGGACGATGTCTTCATAGACTGCCACAACGAATCCCAGCGCCTCCCCATTCAGGTGATGGTATGGGTTGTTTAGTTGCGCTCTAGGAGGAGCCCTTCTTCGTGGTCGCCATCTTTGATCATAGGTAAAGTATGACTTGACTCTCTGGATAGTGGCCTGTGAATGGAGGATCGTCCAAATGTTCTGAACAGAAATCTCCTTCTCTAGAACCTCCCCAGCTGTGTTGCCGAACGCACCAGATACTTGGCGAAGACAGTTGTTGTGCAGCGTATCAAGGCGTTTCATCTGCTTGTCGTTGATCTGGTAGCGGAGCGGTTCTTCGCCTCTTAGCCTTCTGATGAACCAAGCTCCACAGGCGTAGGTGATAACGGGTCGGATCTTGGTCAAGAAGAAAAGGCGCATGGTTTGAAGAGTTGGGCCCCAAGTTGGCCCGGAGATAAAGCGCAAGTAGCCTATCCTCTTCTTAACCTTTCCGACAATCTTGCTGATATGTGCTCCCCAAGTGAGATCACTGCTGACTTGCACGCCAAGTATCGTCATCTCCTGTTGGGGCTTTTCGTTAAAGCCTTCAATGCTGGGTATCACGTCGTTATGCTTCCGCTTGGCCCTGGGAGGCTTCAAATGCATGACGTGGTACTTGGAAGCTCCAAACTCGAGATCCAAGTCGTCGGTTTGATCTTTGACAGATTTATGAAGCGTCTCTAGGCCTTTGCAATTGGCCTCGAAAGAGCCAGATATGGCGATGAGATAGAAGTCGTCGACAAAGGCGAAAGCAGACAGTTCAACCAGTTCCCACTTCCCATTAACCCCGGAAACGTACCTTGAGCCCGTCTGTACCTTCTCCAAGAGGGGCGCAGCGAAGATGACGAAAAGGATAGGCGAGAGCGGCGACCCTTGGGAAGTTCCAGTGTTGACTTCGAAAGACTCGGATATAAGGCCGGGCAGGTGGAAACATGCATTGCGGTCAGACAGAAAGGATCGGATCATCTCCACGATCCAGGGGGGAAACCCCTTGTCGGCCAAGGCTTGAAGCAGTGCCTGTCTCCAGACGTTGTCGTAAGCGCCGGTTATATCGAGTCCCAGTATCGTAACAACCTTTCCCGCGTTCCATGCATCATAGACCGTGTCAAGCATGAATTGGAGTGCCTCAGTTGTTGTCCTTCCACCAAATTGCCTCGCTGGCAAAATATGAGGATTTTCTCTAAGGGCGTCCCTCATCCTCATAGCCACGATCTTCTCCAGAATCTTGCCGATACAGGATAACAGAGCGATTGGTCTCCAACTCTTGGGGCTGTCGGCCGACTTGCCAGGTTTCCGAACCATGATGAGAATGGCGTCCTTGAAGTTGCTTGGATGATAGCTCATGGCAAGGCACACGCTGAATAGCCGAAGAAGATGTTTTCTCAACGGAGGACCACCGAACTGAATGGCTTCATAGGGGATGTTGTCGGGGCCTGTGGACTTCCATTTGGGCAACTCGCTGATGATCTTCTCGAGCTCGTCCTCTTCCAGACCTTGCCGAACGTGTAGCTCTGATCTTTGCTCTTCGAACCGCGGCTTGTCTGGTACCCTCTTGGTATACTCGCGTGTATTTGTTCGAAAGAGAACCTTCTTGAAGAGCTCAACCTTTTCTTCATCTGTCTTAGCAGACTCTTTGTTGTATTCTAGGGTTGGAAGTTGATACGGTTCTAGTGGTTGGGAAATCTTTTTACTAATATTGGCTAATCGAAATGCGCCGCGGAGAGTCTTCGGTTCGGCTCTGGTAAACATCCGCCATAGCTCCCGCTTATCCCTCTTGTTGAACCGTCAAAGTTGTTGAATTCGTTTTTCGTTTGCTTTTGTCTTTTTCTTCTGGAGTTGGAGTATTTTAGACCTTATGTTCCTCATTTCGGTTTCGAGGTTTTGAATGCGCCTTTTCTGTATCCTCTGTTCTTCCGTGGGAACGGTAAGACGAATGGTTTCTTTCAAAGCGTTGAAAATCTGGACCACGTTTGTATCGACTTGTCCTGTACTGTCGATCGCAAAGCTCAGATGGGGTAAATGTCGCTGAAGTTCTCGGATAAATGCCTTTTTGTCAACACGGTCCCAACAGGCTCTCACTGTGATCGTTTGCTTGATGGAACGGTCGACATGTGTCTCGATGATACGGTGGTCGCTAAAGAACCCGGCAGCTGGATGCACTCGGCAGTCGTCTTCGGAGGCAACAACTCCTTCGGTCGCGAAGGTCAGATCGATTGTAGAGGTTCGGGCAGTTAGATCAGTGGAGTTCGACCAAGTAATGGTACCCTGAGTGGTTCGCAAGTCTAGATTGCTAGATTTGGCATTCTCGTATAACTGAAGTGTAGCCACCAAGCCCTTGTTCTTTCCGGTTTCAGTTTGGACTCGCCAGGAAGTTGGTGAAATCGACTTGTGGACATAGAAGAAGACTTTGTGTAGGCCTGGATTTTGAGCTCCATTACTATAGGGTGCTGAAATACCGAATCCTGGAGTAGCCGGGGTATCAGCTGGAGTGCTGGATTGGGTTCGAGCTTCAATACAGGGTTGGATGCTGGCTCGAATACTGGCTTTTGTACGGGCTCGAGTTTGGCGTCGAGTATTGGCTCGAGTGTTATTTGGGGTGTTAGCTAAAGTGCTGACTCGAGTACTGGCTCGAACACTGGCTCGAACACTGGCTCGAGTTTGGCGTCGAGTATCGGCTTGAGTACTAGCTGGGATATCGGCCGGAGTGTCCGCTGGCGGAGTAGTGGAGTCAGTGCCAGTGGCATTGCTGGCAAAGCGCCGCGACCAGGTGGCCCGGTAGTGCTCCTCAGTGATGGGGTGATTTGACTGAAAGAATGGTAGGTAATCGTCCAGGTTCGAGAAAGCCATACATAGACTAGGGTCTTGAACTGCAATGACAAGTGGGGTTTCCCCGGCATTATCTCTCAGAGCGTCTCGAAATGCATAGAATCTCCGAGGTGAATTTTTGAGATTGATTTGCCAGATTGACAGACGTCGTGGCAAAGTTTCATCAGGAAGCCCACTGTTATGGTAATCGCCGACATCATCGTTGCTTAAATCGTGTCGCTCTTCATCGATATCCATATCACCCATAACCATGTCCTCGACGGTGGTATCCCCGATGGTCATGTCGTCGCTGGCCATGTCGTCGATGGCCATGCGGTGGGCGACTTCGTCGTCAATAAACTCCATGGTAAAATCGATGGAAGACCTTGGTCGGGGGGGAGTTATGGCAGTTTTCAAGGTTCGATGGTAGATTGGCGAGTCCAGACACTAAAATCCTTCATCAGAGGAAGGTGGTCAGTCACAATGTGAAGCTTGGCATACCGTTTCTTGATCAACGTCGTGCAGTAGGTGCGATGCAGCAAAGGTCTGGTCCTGAGTTGAAAAGCGTCAGCATTATAAGAGGAAAGAACCGCGGCAGGAACAACGCTTACTTTGGATGATTGATGTGCGATGAGCTGTTGAACTCTGGATTTGGAAAGAGATGGCGGAGCGTACAGCAAGAGTAATGAGGTAATTGACGTTTGGTAGTGTAACAAGCGAAGAGGGCAATAGAGTTGTTCGGCGTATAGTGGTATAGTAGAGCAGCAAGATGGCAGGCAAAAAGGTAATAGATTTGATAGGTGGGTAGCAATGATGTAGTGTAGTAGTAGTGCAAGCGGAGAGTAGATGAGTAATGTAATCGAGTAAGGCTTGGTGTAGGGGCGGAGTGTAGTAGTGCAGTAGCGTCGGGCTAGTGCAATAGGGTTATTGAGTAAAGCGTGGTGCTATAGCGCAGCAGGGTTGATGTGACTGAGCAGTTGTAAAGTTGGAGAATGAGCAGGGGATGTTCTTGTTTCTTCTAGTTTCTTCCTTTTCTTTCTTTGTCTCTTTTCCCCCTTTCTTTAGGTTAACTCTCCTTGAGTTGTTTCTTTTTTTTTCTTTTTTTTTTTTAATTCGCCTCAGTGTCACGTATAAAGATATGCGTGAAGGGAGGCAGAAGTGTAATGGAGCAGTGGAGAATAGAGTTGCAGAAAGGATAAAAGAGAGCAATAAAGTAATCGAGGTATTAGAACCACGAAGTAGTAGAAGTGTCACCGGATCAAGGCCTATAGATCGGTTGCATGACGGATAATTGCCCAGATAAATGATATAAAAAGATGTATGGATGTTTAAGTGTTTGGATATCCTAAAAATCGGGGGGTCAGCTCATGGTGGTTTTATAATTGAAACGGTCAGGGTTGGGATGAATGAAAGACCAAAGGACTTTGGAAAAACCAAAGACTGTTGATGGAGAGATTGCGCCGTGTTGGGAGACGTTTGCTAAGGGAGAATCAATCTCCTGCAGCTTTGGTAGTCTTTCAGCTTGGCTTGCTTGGTATGGACGGAAGAACGGATGCTGTCCCGACCATCAGCCCTGCACTAAACCACATAAGTATAGTGTAAGCGCTAGTTCGAGTCGGAGTTGACCGCACATTCCGACTACGAGACCGGGCCGGGAGAATATGTATCGACCTAGATCAGATACATTATCCCTCCAACTTGGATCCCAAAGATACCCAACGGACCCACTAAAAGACAATAGCCAATTACCGTCCCAACTGACTCGCCAGGCGTCTCAGCTGCTGACGATGCCTATCAATTGAGCATCGTTCGCAATTGAGGGGTAACTTCTGCCCTGAGCACTCGCCCCTTGGACTCTAAGGAGACTGCCAAGGGAAGAAACGTTGACGCCTACAGGTGACTTGCAACGGCGCGACAGGTTTCGTGTGGCATTTACTGCGATCAGTGCCTGAATGCTTGCGCTTACGTCTTCAGTGTCATTACTCCCGTACTGCATTGAAGGGCGGATCAGTATGGGGAACATTTGTTGAGACTTGCTTAGCCCAAACTTCACATGCTCGAGGTTTGCGACTGTCTTGCAGCCCAAGCCCAAGCATCGTATAGAGACAGCTTAGAGACCATCGGCAGTTGATCGCCTGCAATCCCCTCCATGATGCAGGGATGCTATAATTCAGCCTCAGCCCCTCATTCAATCTAGATGCGTCAATTGTCTCCAATATCGGCCAACTCTCCCAAAGAAACTCAGGCACTGTGTATTTGCCGTTCGTCCGATCCCGTGGGGGTTCATCTTTCGCTTCACTAAATGGCCAAGTGGTACGTGATATGCCACGATTCATGCATGTCGATGGCTGTCCTGGCATACCAACTGCATGACCTCCGGGCGGCTGGACGCCTCTCCACTAAGGACCAAGGCAAATCTGAGACAACTAGCTCCGTAGCCTCCGTTAGCGTTGAGTAAGCATGTCCGGGCCGCACCTAGGCGGGGACTCAGGCCGCGGCAACAATTTGAGTTTTGAAGCCTGGCAATCCCCTCAAGCTAAACCGTGGCTGCATAAGGAATGCTCGCCGCAACTCCACAAATAGGTTTAGCCTGGTACATTGTAGTTTAAAATTGTGTATTGAGGCGCAATTCCTCTTTGTAGCTCTCCTATCTCGCTCCCCATTTGTTGAAATGTTGCCATTGTTGTATCGCGCTAGTCCGTTGAACTCGACGATGATAGCCACGGGATTCCTGAAGACGTGATGACTGTGAAATATGTTAGAGATCACTCAGTGATACTGAGCTTTTGGGGGGTTTTCGCATACTCACGTCCTTAATTTTGAAAAACTCACCTTCTCTTCTTTTTAAACTGAACTTTCGCGAGGCAAGTCAGTCATTAGTCGTAGAAACTAAATATCGAGCGTTGCCCACTTTTTCGTGGCCCTTTCTCCTCCACACTATATGCCCAGTTTCTATCAACTTACGTCCTGATTGCACTTACTTATCTCTATCCTCTACCCTATCATTACCTTGGATATCTTGATTATCTCACAATGCCTTCGCACGATGCAAGCTTTCGATCCATCTCCCCCCAGAGCATTACAGGGGACTCAGATCATAGCAGTCAATCCCTTACCCAACATCTCATCACTGACTACATGGAGTCCTCATCTGGTGGATCTCCCCCACCTCGCAAGCTTGTCCAGGCCCCAGTGCAGCCAGTCATGGACATGGTGAATGAGTTGGCAAAGAACAGTGGTTTCACTGTTAAGGACCTCCTAAACTGGAGCATGCGGAATCAGATGCACCAGGCCCGGAAAGCCGCCCGGTGTGCTGTCATCTCTGTGCGCCTCAATCCTCAGGTGAAATCCATGCTGAATCCAAGCGACATCCTTAACAGATGCTTGCAGGAGGACAATGACCTGAGGGACATCATAGCTGTGCAGTTTCCACCGAACGAGGAGAATCGGATTCTGATGATCTCACGCGATAATCTCGATCCTCGTGATGTCAGAGCCGCTGAGGACAGATTGCGAATCATATTGAACGACAACATGCTTCGTATAGATCCTGAAAACCACTACATCAGCCCCACTGTCATCACCTGGAAGGATGTTCATGGAATACCGAGCAAAAAGAAAGGTTCTGCTAAGACACCAAGAGAAAACAACGATCCTCAGAACAGCTTGGAAGAGCCCAACAACAACGGCCCTATCGCTAGATTCCAGAACCCCATGGCGCGTCTGGAACAATGGCGAAGAGAGACTGGTCTGGACATCGTCAAGATCTATTGGAAGTATGGGCGCTTGTGGTTCGTCCTCCATAGCCGCAGGCATGCCGAGGAAGCCGTGTCAGGCCGGTTCTTTACTTTGGAAGGCCTCCAGACCCAGTTTGTGTAAGCAGCTTAAGTCCAAAAATATACACACTTGATCTGACAGTTGCCTTTTAGATCTCTGGACCCTCGTTATGTGCCGAAGCAGTGCTTCAAATGCCAAGACCTTGGTTATATGGCAAAGCAGTGTCCCAATGATTACAGATGTGGCCATTGCTTGGATCCTTACCCCACTAAGGATTGCGAAAGCTGCCAAGCAAATCGCGCCATTAAACCCAAATGCCTTTTTTGTGGCGGCCCTCACCCGAGTTACTGGTTGAGATCCTGTCGGCACCCCCGTGTTGTCGATGTGCTGACGAGGTGTAAGCTCTGGAGAGGGTCAGCAGCTTGGGATACCAAGGATGACGAAGATTCGCCAGACAATACTCGAACTGTTCGAGAGGAGGGTACGCATGAGAGCCTTAGCATCGTCACCATGCTTCGTGAGATCCTCTTGGGCCAAAGTGGAGCGTCCTCTCCAGCTCTGGGGTTGGGTGGTAATGTTATGCTTACTTTTCTTACCGCTCTCTTCCGCTCCATGATCGGCCAAATCCCTCAAGGCGTTACCAATACTTCATTCAATCCCATCCCTGATATGACCGCAGCCCCCAGCCCTTCATCGTCACCGGCAGCCCACTGGTCTTCACCTTCACCTTCACCAGCTGCCCGCTGCCCTTCACCCTCGCCCTCCATGATTTCCAATTCGAGTCGCCTGGCCGAAGCCACTGAGAGCTTGACACAATCTCCTAGCCAGAGAAAGTCCAGGAGAGTGTTGACTGGCCATTACAACAGAATACTGGCGAGCGATGTCAGGTCATCTCCTTCATTCCCACCCCAACTCTTCTCAACCATGAGTACCAGAACCTCGGGTCGCCAAATGAACGTGCCAATAGGCCATGGAGGCAGCCCTGTTCTCTCCGAGTCTCCGGTATATCAGTGGACCAGTTCACGACATGAGCCACTGCCCATGCACGGCTCGTCAGACTCGAATCAAGACAAGACCGCCGGCCCTCCCTTAGCCCCCACAGCCATCATGTCGGTCGAATCCAGCCAGGATTCCATGAGTGACTCTTCCACTGAACCAGAGATTAAATCTGACCGCGAGCGTGTCCCTGCCACGCACTCTGATTCAGATGAACGATCTGCGCCCTCTTTCGAACCCGGCTCTGCCACCGCATCAGATACAGAGGCTGATCCAAATCACGGTTCTCCTTTGTCTTTCATTGAGATGAAGGGTGATAGTTCCTCAACTCTGGTTTCCGATACGCCCAGCGCTAGTCATACCACTAATGACGACGGCAATACACCTGAAGAGCCAAACCATGACCCTATCTCTCCAGGAGATGCGCCATCTGTTCCTATCGTCATCCCCAGCTCCTTCCCGGACCTTGATGCCGGTACAGACTCTGAGGACAATACAAGCTTTGAGCATAACTCCTCGCCTCCTCCAACTCTCAGCGGCTCGAGAAGGAGAAAGCGGCCTGAAGATGAGTCTGATGATCTGTCTTACCAGGCTGGGCTTAGGAAAGTGCGAATACGCATGACTCAGCCAATGGATAAAGATGCTCAAGGCGTTGTGTCAGAGCCCTTGGTCGTTGATGACAACAGTTTTCCTACCAATGTAAGCTACCAGTCTTCGGGTGAAGACTATGGAGCCCTTGGAGAGAGAGCATTCAACTTGCCTCCTGCCACCAGAAACATTGCACCGGTCGGGACTTGGCGAAATGGGAAAACTTCAGCCAGCTCTGTGCCTTCAACCTCGTCAAGCTCTGCCTCAAGCTCATCGTCCGGCGCGGAAGCCTCTTCACCAACGTCGCCTGACTCACTAGTAGCGCCTGTTACTCCTCTGGATAGTTCCTGCTACAACTTTACGGATGAAGAGGTTGGGAGCCATTCCCAGAGTCTTTTTCCGCCTGCGTTCAGGTTTGCTTCGTCCCAGAACACACGGTTGTTGCGACCAAGACGCATCCCCAGAAATGATGAAGACGACATAGCGGCGCAATTGGAACGCGACGCTGTTCAGGTTAGATCTCAGCAAACAGACAAAACCACTACGAGTTTGGCCAGTTCACACAGGCCAGAGGACAAGATACAGGACTGCATTACCTATTCACCTCTCCCTGATTCCTCGCCCGATTACTCAAAAGTTCCAGAGCGCACCCATGAGCCTGAATTGGAATCTGAAGTCGAGTCAGACACTGAGCGTGAGGACGAGACAGAGCCTGAATACAAGCCTGGGAACGAATCCAGATCAAAAGCCAAGGCCAAGGCTGGATCTAGAAGCCAACGCAAGGGGAAGGCGACGACCAAAAGGAAATCTGAGTCTGATCCTTGGCAGAGAAGGCTGGATCAGTTCTTCAAAAAGGCATGAACCTTGGAGGGAAAGGTTAGGTCTCGGAGGATGGCACTGTGCTCAGGAGGCTGATGGGAGTATGTATCATCATGTTTGTAATGCATGTTTCGAAACTCTTGTTGTTTCATCGACATCTTTTCTTTCTGGAGGGTGAACGGGTGCGCCGGAGTTCACAATCTACGGTTTTGGCGATGTCAATATCAGACGCTTGTATTAAGAGTTTCATATGCGATGGTCGTTCGGCTCAAATGAAGAGCCGAAGGGTGATCTCTGTGGTTCAGATGAAGAGTCAAGAAACATGACTGCATTGATAACCCACTCTTGATAGCCTCACTTTCACACTCTGTAAGGGGATATAGCCTCCAGAGCTTTCATAGTACCATGCGGTCACGATATTCAAACCCATTCATGATTCATACGTACGAAACCCCATCTTCGGTAACAATTGACCTCGCATTCGTCGTGCGACGTGTTGCATCACTATCCCTCATGACGAATCGCGTCTCGCATTCTCCACCGCGGCTGAGGAATTAGCTTTCTTGGTGTTGCTCATGTGGCCATTCAAGGCACGGCGAGAGCCCTCGATCTGCATCCGACAAACCAATGAGAACGGTAGTATATTAGGTCTTCGTGAAGGGTGGTGGAGCGCGCGGAGCCTATGTCTGGAACAGTCGGGCAAAATCGTGTATAAAATGCCCCTCCCATCCCTCTCTTTTCTCTCAGAACCATCATCCTCAAACATTATTTCTTCCCCTTCATCATTTTCCACATCCTGCCCGCTCAATCAATTGAGTCCAACTTTCCACCGTTACCCTAATCTTGCACATTACACTTGGGCTTCTCTCTTATCTAGACTAGCTCCTCTGCCACCAACACTATTCGCACACTAGCAGCCATCGTCAAAAAGAGAAAACACCCAATCACATACCTCTCTATCACGCCACAATGCCCTGGTTCTATGCTTGTGCCGTTGGAAGACAGCCCGGTATCTACAATAACTAGGAAAGATGCAACGCTCAGGTCAGTGGCATATCCAAACCACGTTGTAAGTCATGAAGATCGTAAACAAGGACTATCCTATATATGAGACTGACCAATCACGAAGACAAGAAGTTCAAAGGTCTGAAGGAGGCCCAGATGTGGATGGCAGAAAGAGAGATTCGAAGAGTCTCGACTCCAGAGCCGATTCTTTATCCGGATTCAAACCCAGAACCCAACACGCTGAACCCCGAGACACTCGAAGCGGTCCCTCAACCCTAGAGGGATATGCATGCCATCAACCAAAAGCTCAGCCTTTTGTCCATTGGAGACACCATGACTATCGTTCGTTCCGAGGCGGGCTTCAACTGTGACATTGTCATGCACTCTTGTGTGATCTCTACACCCAGCCCCGGCTCGGCCATCAGCTCTTCTTTTCTATCTTCATCTGCATCTCCTTCTGATGTTGATTCTACCTCTGGCGGGGGTGGAAGCGACACTAGGATTGTTGAGAGTGTGGAGTGAGACCTGGACTCTTTACTTGCCCAAATCTGAGCACACCTGACCGTGTTTCACTGTGTCAGCTGAGGTTGAAGGGCTGTATTCTTTTCTATCCGCGTTTGGATGTTTTTGTTGGCTGTATTGGAATACAGCATGTAGGTTGAACTCTTTGCCTGCTCAAGATCAATCATATCCGGCTGTGTTTGGTTGTCTGGATAGTGTAAAAGCTAGACTATTTATTTACTTGAGCTTTGGTATTTGGCTGAATCTTTTAGCTGTGGTTGGCCCTGTTCGATTTGTTTCCTTCTATTACCGGCGATACACTTCGCGTTAGGAGCTTCTACAGCATGCATTCTGCAATTTCCTTTTCATATCTAAGTCACTCTAAATGAAATATCGTTCATTATATATTCTTCTATCATCTGACTCTTCATTCTCCAAATTTGGAAACCTAAAACTTACGAATGGAGCTTTTGAAAGACGTCCGTTTCATGGAACGCTTGTTTTAGCAGAGGTTGCCGTCAAATGTGTGGATGAATAGCTTCAAGATTATTAGAATATCTCTCGTATGGGCCTCCTGTAAGTTGAATCGAGTCGCGTGGATGGACCCTTTTCTAGGTGTTTACTGTTGTTGATGGCTGTTAATAGGTTGACGAGTTGATCACTGACATATAAAGTGCGAATGGAGTGAAACCAACATCCCAACTATGGCGGAGGTGGGTCAACAACTGATAGAGCCGGAACAGATCCAAGAGATACTAATTATCTATCCATGCTATCTAGCAAGTCGTCATGCGATCTACTCTCTCGAAAAATAGAGCATCAATCCAATAATAGCACAGTTGATGCCATTTTGAATGCTGGAAACCGAATCTGACATGACCTTGCTGGTCTCTTCTTAGATATTTAGAGTTTATGATCAGAGATTATTGTTGCTAATAACAGATTTTGGACACGAAGAGTGCATCAACACAATGGTATATATTCTGAAATGCCGGAAAACGTTATCATACGCGCCAGTCATGTCAAGAGACAGAATCGTGACAACTTGACCCTTGGTGCACCAGGCCTCGAAGATGATGTTGAAGAGGTACTGGAGTGCCTCGGTGGTAGTCTTCGTACCAAACTGTGTTGCGGGAAGAAGGCTTGGATTCCTGTCCAATACAGAAAGAAACATGTCGGTCAAGAGCCGTTCGAAGAGCTTGCCCACAGACGACAGCAATGAGATGGGTCGGTAAGAGTTGGGATCATCACGAGGCTTGCCAACCTTCAGTATCATCACAATGGTAGAGTACTTGAAGGCGTCGGGATGAAGATTCAATGCGAGGCAGGCCTTAAACAGATGAAACAAGCACAAGAGTAAAGACTCTCCGCCGAACTTGAGAGCTTCATTGGGAATCTGATCAGGCCCTGGAGCCTTGTCGTTTGACAGATTCTTGATGATTCTTCGAAGTTGGGGTTTCGTAATCTCCTTCTCCATGAAGATATCCTTCCTATTCGGGTCGTGCCTTTGACTTGGCATGTCCAGAACTCTCTTGCACTCAGCATGGTTGTTGGTGGGGAACTTCTTATCCTTGACGACCTCAATCTTCTCGTGGTCCAGTCTCGCGAAGAGCGTCTCGGAGGAGGCCTCATCATCGCCGGCATGAGGTTTGCGATGCTTCAGCGTTGGTGTTTGAGAATTCTCAAGGGGCTGAGACATGCTCTTCGCCAATCGTGATAGGCTGTATATCCCTGTTGGGGTGCGGGAAGCTTGATCTTCTGCGTATGTGCGCCACATCTCTTGGTAGCTGTGCATGATATCACGCTCGACAGCCTTAGCCCGCTTCAGCTCTGGCTCTGTCTTCCGCTTTCGTAGTTTCGATGCGAGCTCCTGGAACTTCTCAGGTTGGCGCCTTGAGCCGCAGACACGTACTGGGATACATTCCTTGATCGTGTCGGTTAGAGCGTGCATGACTGTTGCCAAATAGGCACAGACCTCCTCCACGGTATCAAGTAGACTGTCTTGGGGGGGAAGGCGAGGGTTGAGGTACCGCTCAAACTCCTTAGGGCCGGCTTTGCGCCAACAAAGCTTGGTCTTGACCTCTGTCTTGACTTCTCGGTGAACCGATGTTTCGATGACACGATGATCACTAAGGAATCCCGGGACACTCAATGTTCTGCAGTATTGCACCGCTGGGCTAAGTCGAGGACTTGCAAAAGTCAAGTCAATGATCGAGCTCCGCTTAGCCTCATCGCTGGAGTTCGAGTACGTAGGTACGCCTTTTTCGGTGTGCAACACAAACGACATCTTCTCCGGGCCATCAGCAAAGTCCTTGGCATCGCCTGTGGAAGCCGGATGTTCTTTCGGACTCCATTTCATGTGATGATAGTTGAAGTCCCCAAGGAGAATGCTGGCTCCTGAAAAGCGGTTCATGTAAGACAACAGCTTTTTCACATTGATCTTGGTGACGTTGTTCTTGGGTAGGTGGTTGTAGACATTGTGAATGATCAGAGGGCCAGAGGCAGTCATAAGCTCCAGAGTGGCAAGCAGGCCTTTGTTGGAACCTTTGCAGTTGTTCACTCGCCATAAAGTTGTTGGAACTGACTTGTGAATGTAAAATCCGATACTGTGCATCTTCGGCATGGTTGCCAAATGAAAGTTCTTGTCTTTGAGTCTCTCGAGGGCAGCCGATAGTGTTTTGCAGACTGTGGAGAGGGCAGTATCAGAGGGAATAAGGATTCTCCGAGGGTGTAGACTGGCTTCCACGATGGCTGCAAGGTTTTGCTGGGCCATGGGGATGATTTCCTGTATACCACACCACGTACAAGGTCTTGGGCGGTAGACACGGGATCATCAATGGCAAAGCCGATATACCGGGTGTTGGCAAAGAGGTTCAAAACGTTTTCAAGGTATTCCAGAAGTGCTGGGAGGACTACATCGTTGACCTGAAGCTCAAAGCACATGTTGGCAATTGCAATCTGAGCATCATGGAGTGATGTCAGAATGCTATCGATGATGGCCATCCATTTGGCTCTCTGGGCTGAGGGCCGATACTGCGCCTCGCTAAACTGGCCATCTGCGTAATACCAGACATTGTAGTCAATGATGCCGCGAAAGGCCTGCTGGTAACAGAGGTCTAGTACAGCAATGACCGAGGGGATGGGGCCTTTGGCTTCGCCGCAGCGCCGTCTCTCAACCTCATCCTCAAGGACTTTGACCCGCTTGTCACATCGCATGACGTTTGCGCTCCAAATCACAACAAGACTGGGAGTGTCATTGGAGGAATGATCGTGGTCAGCCTGGTCAGCGAAGACCTCGGTGCACCTTTCGTCATCCTTGAAGCTGTTGTAGTCTTGGCCAGGGACAACATCTTCATAATCAACCTTAGAGGTTTCAATACCTCTCACATCTCGGCAAGCTGACTGGACAGTCGATGTTGATTCCCCTGCATTAGTGTTTGCTCATTCTTGGCGTAGTCTCAGGATCTAGATCGTACAATCATCCCCTTGATGACATCAGATTAATTTAAGGGGAAGGATATGTTTGCCAAACTTGGCCATTCTGAACAATCCATTGGATCTGCATCCCTGCATCACATTGCCCTCAGCTGCCAAGCTTTTGGCTTGCCCACCAAAACGCCTCGGCTTACATTACAACGTAGCAATGATCCTTTTGGGCAGCAGTTATCGCGACTATCGACTAACGCGAGAACTACGCTAGAAATCACTCGGCGAGTCAAACTTTTCGGGGTTTTCGGCATGCCCTCGCCCCAGCCCCTTGAAGCTCCTGCTACGATCTCCTCGAAATCAGGCTCTGGTCTGGAAACTAGGGAGTGATCTAGAAGTCACATATATAGAGCCGCACCAGGTTTCCCCACCATGCTCCATTTTCCTATTTTTCTGCAACTTCATCAACTTGTATTCCATCACTTTGTGTCCAACAATCTCGGTGTACTATATACATCTTTACATCTATCTACCTGCAATCATTTTTTGTTACCATGCACCTTCGAGGCGGAGCCGGCC
This sequence comes from Fusarium concolor, assembly GCA_013184415.1. Taxonomy (NCBI): domain Eukaryota; kingdom Fungi; phylum Ascomycota; class Sordariomycetes; order Hypocreales; family Nectriaceae; genus Fusarium; species Fusarium concolor. The sequence continues at coordinate 30,080 of JABCJY010000027.1, forward strand.
TCGAAGCAGAAGAATCCGTTCCACACACCTCACAGGAAGCGCTCCTTGGAGGAAGATGGTCCTGCCTCGTCTGGCGACTCAGCGAAAAGGTCATGCCAGAACCCCAATGTCAATTGGGCCCCGGCATCTCTCTCTACTGTCCGCTTGATGAGCACTCCGAGAAGTCTCCGTCAATCTGCTACGCCGGCTAAGACGGTCTTAACACCGCCGAGGCGAATCTTGCGCGCAAGACCTGTTTCCAAGAAGGCTGATGAGCCTGTGGTCGAGGAGTCTGCGGCCGAGGAACCTGCAGAGGAGCCTGAAGCGGAGAAGTCTGTAGCAGAGAAGCCTAAGTAGCGTACTCCCGAGGCTGGGCAGAATGAGAACAAACCGATCTCATTCGATGATGGCGAAGTCGAGCCTGTGATCCTTGAGAGCATAACTTGCAAGCCGAAAGGCGTTATGCAAACCACTATGCACGCTTTTGTAGAGCCAAAAGCAACCCCCACCACCGACTGAGTTTGTGATTTTGGAGACGATTCGGATTTTAAGATGCTAGGTGCGACAAGAATGTACTTTGGGGTGGGTTGTCACGCAAGAGAGCTCTATTTTGTTTTATTTTCCTACGCTATTCCGGTTTCTGTATAATTCCAGTCTTTATGAGTCTTCTGATCTCTTACCGTTGCGCTTGATGTTGTTTGTGATGCGTCAGGTCGTGAAATCTTGAAACCCCCACACGAGTGCGTATCGCGCTCAAACGGAGAAATGTGAATAGCATCACGACTAAAATAACGAGAATTACGAGTATCGTCATAACTTAAATCAAGAGTTGTGAATACCCTCATAAACCAGATCTGTAGTCCCATATCGCACCACGTCAACTTGACGTTATGGCCAGTTCGTCCTTTGCTGATAAGTCGTTACGGCTCGTTACATCCTCAAATTCGACCAGACACGTTATCCAATGTACACAATCATGCGGCCCTCATCTTACGACGCGTCTATGATGGAACGAGTGATGCGTTACATCGCGATCCGTGCCCGTTTGCAATATTGCGACGCGTCTTCACTGAGATTGGATGATGGGCCTGTTTAGTAACTGGCTGATATGACACGCACTCGCTCCAATAGTGACAAACTAAAAGAATTAGATGGCAATGGGCAAGCCAATGGCAAAAAAGAGTGCTGCGTCGATTTCTGACCCTGGTAGGTGATCTGGAGTGATTGCAATCAGTAAGTCCCTCTTAGCGTCTCATCCCAGATATAAGCCGTCCCGCTCCCCTCTCCCAAGTTCTGAACCATCAACCTCATCAACCACCACTTCCCAACAGCCATCACCTTCCAGTCTTCTCTTCTCATTACTAGCAACTCTCTGCTTGCTTCGATGACCACTTCTGCTATCACTATTCTTATCTTCCACGCCGCCCTTGTGCATTTCGATCACTACGCAAGCTGCACTCTGTCATCCTACCCCAAACAACCCAACCTATTACCAACCCACTCTCACATCCAATCCTCTTCCATCTCAACACAATGGGTCTCAAACTCATAAGCACAGCAACATATCCAAAGTTCATGCCATTCATAGGCTTATTCCCGCTCTCGTCGGAGGTGAGCTACATTCAGATAACTTCAAAAGGCTTCAGTTTCTCACTTATGGCATCCATGTCCTCTTGCGAGCTGGTTGTAAAGCAGTATCCTCAAAGCAGCCAAAGTTGTATCGATGTTTTATCGCCATTGTTACTAGTAAACTTTCTCTCTTCTACAGCTACGTTCGCCATCCATCATTCCAGCCCAGTCCCGTCACTTCATTTTAGCTCAGATGTGCTTGTTGCAATGTTAAATCTCAAACTAACCGTTTCCGTAGAATCACATCTGTCTATTATGCCATCCCATTCCTTGCCCTTTATTTTCATCTATACCACTTTGTACACTATACACTCAGTAGTCTATTCGTATTTTTCGCACTTCCGTGCAGTTCCTCGTTGGCCTCCAGCTAAATCGCGACCCGAATGTGCGCCGCTCTGTCCTGCTAAATCTGAGATAGTTTCCGGGGTTGCCCGCCTGCTGCAAGTCCTAAAACCAAGCTAGTCCAGGTTTCGGCCTTGAATGTAGTGCTAACGTCCCACGGTTAAATACTTTGATATAATTGCTATCATTCGGTACCAGGCCGGAAGGTATAGGGATCTGGTTATAAATGCACAGTTCTTCCCATGCTCTGTCGGTGCTTTTGACATAAACTTCCATATTTTGAATAAGTGATAAAGGTCCACATGCAGACGGCCCGGAGCTTGGTGGATCGTCACCTTTACGCTCTTATCTTCGGTCTATTGACAACTGCCATCGCGGACCAGGGACCGGTCGACAGCCAGGCATGTGTTATTCTTTCCTAACACCTGCTTTAGTTATATAGTTTATCTCTGTGCTAATCACTTTTAATTTCCATACTACACGTCTATCAACCTATTTATCGACCTTGCCCCCCTCCTCCTGAACTATCAGTAACTTAGTCTAGAGGTTAATTATCAGCTATGTAGAATCTTCAGGAGAATGATTGGATTCTTGGAGAGCTTTCGTTGGTTAGCTGCTTGCAAGTTCTTGGAAGCTCTCTTCTCAAGCTGGGTCTTAGTGGGCTCTTCGCCGTTGTCTACTTTGTCGATCTCAACACCATCCCGGTCCATTACAGCAAGTCTCACAGATTTGTTTCATTATAGCATCCTTTCGTCTTGATAGTCAGAGGCTTCTCAAAGCCCTACCCATTAAAGCGTACTTCATGACTTTAAGCATTGGCAGCAACTTTGAATTGAGCTAATTTAGATGACCTAGTTGTAATACATACATTCAGAAGTAACTCCTTCAAGCATCTCTTGAACTGTATTCGGTGTATTTAAGCGGGACTTGGTTACTAAGCTTATGCAACTGCTGTAATTAACAATTATATATTCACCACCCCTGATCCGATTATTGCTCAGGTTCTCAGACTTTGTATAGGCAACTCTAATAGCTTATAGGCACATTCATATAATATCATATTCGCTGAAGCCACTGGTGTCATTAATTAAAGACTATGAGTCTGATAGGTATGATTCACAACTCATACAGCTACTCGGTTTCATCTTCAAAGTCTTTCTCTTTGAATACAACACCTATTGAACATTCCCACAATTCTCGCCATTAATTTATTATTTATCTAATTAATCAACCATACTCTTCAACCGCGACCGCAGTCAAGCCTCCAGATTTAGAAGGATAATACTACTATGCCCCCAGTTTGTTATCCTTCTAAACAGAACAACAGAGTCGTCGTTCAACCTGCATTCTTCCTTTGACCCTGAAATTAATTCAGTCTAAGTAGCAATAACAATACACTAAAGTAAATGTGCAAAAGTCTAGCTTTCGCCACAAGGCTCGGTTGCAAATCCTTGGGACAATGTGGCCCACGTCTTTAATCGAATGACTATCTATACATGTGCCAACTAGTCAGGCTACATAGAAAAACGTCATGCAGACAGTCACTCTATAACTCCCCTGTCATTTTTTAACTTACTGTATACCGCAGAAGATAATGAAGAGACATACTGCAGGTTCAAATCTATACTCAGAATATGGTCTCTTTATCGTCTCTCTACGTAACACCAAGGCTAGTTATGAAAGTCACGAGGAACCACGAAACTCGGCATTGAAGAGGTAAATCCTTTTCACCGCAAAGATCAGCTGGACATTCCGCAGGTCTATGGAAATCGTCATGGGACGGAGGATGCGAACGTAGATCAAGTTACAAGATATTAAAGCCTGTACCCGAAAACAATGAAAGGTATGACTACCCTAAAAGTATGCCAAGAGTTCACTACCTTATATATCTATCCTTACATGATCCTATCCGATAAAGGTAGAGTAGGCTTGAAATGTTGAATCGCTTTTCAAAGCATCAATTTCTTCTCTTGGAAGTGCGATCTGTACTCCAATCTCACCATCTCTGGCTTTAGGTAGAAGATAAACAAGTCCCGGCCTTGACCCTTCACTGAACGATGGTCGGCGAACAGCTACAGGTTTACCGAACCCAAAATCAAGAGAATAGCAGTCTGCTTTGGCCCAAGAGCTCAACCTGACTTCTTGGACGGTGCCTCTGGTAGGTCGGAAATTCGATGCACTTGAGGAATTTGCAGTCTTGTGGCCCGTCACTCTCTGAATAGCCTTATCTCGCAGTTCTCCAGGTTGTAGTGACTGACGAAGCTGAGTAGCAATCTGGCCTAAGGATTGTTGGACTAAGTCACGGAGCAAAGAGGTATGGACGGTGTCAACTACGGCAAAGCCCGGATACGATGGCCAGAGTGAGAAATGAGAGCGGATATCGACATTTCGACTGAGCGTTGAGTTTGAGTAAGACTCTGCGTTTGCTGTTTGAAGGTATCGTATTCGAGCCATTGATTGCCAGATGCAAGCTGTAAGAACATCGTCTGTCGAGACAAAAAGCCCTTCTGGTACGTCGCGATTCGCCATAGATTTCAGTGCTTTCAGAGACGTATCAAAGAACGACCAGCAAGCCCAAACACAGTCAGGGGCTGCTAGCTGTTCGGAGTTCGGTGCTGTAGAACCGGAAGTCATATTCGGTTTGTTGACGTCTTTCACGAGTGGAATGTAGTTTCGCTGTTGCCGATTCCCCTCCACCAGCTCTTCAGCACTAAACGGCTCTCCATGGCATGCTTTCGCGAGAAGATGGATAGCAGAGACTTGACCACTCAAGTCCATAGCACCATGTTGACCGGTGAACGTGAGCAGTAAGCCACCGTCGATGAGGTTAGCCTGCACAACAAAAACTGCCAGCCCGTCTGTGGTGGCTGTTTTCATCGAATCCCGAGTTGCAAGTGTTTTGTAGGGTGCAAGAAACGATTCATCTAGCATCGAGACGGGAAACCGGGTTTGTTCATAGGTTTTCCAGTTGGCCACAGAATCATCATGTCGATAGTCCTTGACAACGAGTTGCAAGCCTTTGTTGTACGGCTTGATTATCCAGATTCCATCTTGGAAGACTACTCTCCCTGCCAACCAAGGGAAAGCTTCTGATACGGCATCCAAGCCCTTGGTTAGAGTGTTAATAACTGTCTTGGGCTCAATGTCTTTGGGGATTGGGTAACAGAATGTGATCTGAGTGTAAAGTCTGTTGATTCTGGGATTCTGGCAGAGGGCGTCAAGGGGTATTCCACCCAAGGCTCCGTTTGCTCTCGATGCGGCCATTTTGCACGAAGCTGCAATGCGCGGAGAGGATTCGTTGAGGTTCTTAAAGGAAGTAGGACCAATTTATAAGAGCTTAGCAAGCACTGTAACGTCAGGCTTACGTCACAAAAGTATCTCAATTGCGGCTCAAGTTTTGGTATAACGATTATTGTCAAACAAGACAATGGTGTCATAGCAAAACTTTGGTAGTTCCAACCTGCCAGTGCGGCACCGATGGCTAGGGCGATTGATAAGATATGCTCATATCGGCGCTGAATAGGCTCCAGATCGGACGAGCGGTGCCGAATCGGCCAAATCCGCCACCACCAAAGCTTATCCAGTTATATGGCAGTTAAGCGTCATAGCGAATTCAAAACAATAAATATAAATAAAGGATAAGCTGACTGTATTTCTCAAACAACAAACAACAAACGACATCGTACACATCAAACAAGTCAACGAACCCAACAACTCGTATTTCAAACATGTCCACTCAATTCTACCAAGTCGTCTTTCGAACTGCCTTCCCTAATGTTCCAGGGTCGGAGAGACCTCCAACATTAAGCCACCACCTCATCAAAGCCTCTCATGAGAACAGAAGCTGATATTCCTATCTCTAGTGGTATCTTATGGGCTCCCCTTCGAGCAAGCCTGCGTCAAGCATGTTGTTGGAACACTCAAATGCCGACGCATCTACATCTTGGCGTCAAATGGAATGGTGACTCACACAGATATCCTCACTAAGCTCAAAACTGCCCTTGGTGAAACCATGCTGGTACCTGGATGGGCATTCCTGCACATACACCCTACGATGCTCTTATCCCAATTCTGCGAAACATCCGAGCCAAGGACGCCGATTGTATTCTCACCATCGGCGGCGGCAGTCTTGCCGATAGTGCTAAGCTGCTCACATACGCTCACGCAAATGATGTCGACAGCGTAGAAGACCTTATTCGCCTTGAAGCTCCATACCTGAAGGGCGATCTCCTGTCCATTGCAAAGGGCAAGGCAGCATCGTTGGGAAACTATCCGAAAATCCCACTCGCTTTAATCCCAACAACTCTTTCTGTAGCTGAATACTCCAAGTTTGCGGGCTGCACCAATCCTACCAACCATATGAAGGTCCAATTCACGCGTCCTGGCATGTTCTCCAAAATCCTCATCCTTGACCCTGAGCTTTGCCTCTCTACTCCCGATTGGGTCTGGCGCAGCACTTGAGTTAGAGCCATTGATCACTGTGTTGAGTATGTTTGCTCTTCGAGTCCCAAGCCAGAAGTTGACGAGGCTGTCTTGGAGGGACTTGGTCTGTTGACTAACTCCCTGCTGAGATATATCCAGGATCCAGGCAACACGGCAGCTCGTCTCGATAGTCAACTAGGCTGCAACAAAGCCATGACTGGTCTGACTATATATGTTCCCTGCGGTGCGTCACATGGTATTGGCCACAATGTGGGTCCTTTGGGAGTTGGTCAGGGCCAGACATCTTGCATTCTTCTTCCGAATGTAATGAAGTATAATTCCTCAACCAACGGCAAGCGTTAACAAATTATTGTGGACAAGCTTTGGTCGGAGCCCGAGGTGGCCAAGGTACTGCAGAAGAGGGGACTTGTGAAGGGAGAAGCTGATGAGGGTGATATGCTTCGAGCTATCTTCAACGAGTTGGGTATGCCTGCAACACTTGAAGAGGTTGGAGTTGGAAAGGGGGATACTCTGGCGCATAAGAGTTTGGCGGATGGTTTTTGTATTGCGAATGTGATTTCGCTTGTTGAACCGCAGCAGGTTAAGGATATTCTGGAGATGTGCTCTGATGAGAAAGAGACCAAGTAAATATTCAAGGCTTAACTAGCAGAATGAGTACTTCTATTCAAAATCGCTGTCGCTTCATTTCTTATTGATAATGAAGGTCGACCCCACGTGATATTGAGTGCAAAGACAGACAAACAGTCCAAGGTTCAAATACACTTGGGCTCCAGGTTAACGATTAGTTCCGAAGCTTATAAATACCATTCAAGCCCTATGGAGAATGGAAAGCATACTCTCACATGACATGCGTTCCGAATATTATAAAAGAGCAAAAGCCTATTAATTCACTAAAAGTTATCTTCTCACCACTCCCGAATACTACCATCCGGTCCATGGAAGACCTTACACTGCCAAGGCTCAGTCTCCTTCGCAATCCTAATCACCATCTCCTCATCGATCTCAATACCCAAACCATAGCCCGTCGGTGCTTTAACATGACCGCCCTCAAGATCAAAAACACTAGGGTCCTTGATATATGTAAGAAGATCAATATCTCCAGCTTCAGTGTTGTAGTGCATTCCCAAACTCATCTCAAGAATAGCAAAGTTGGGGGATGAAAGCGCCACTTGCACTGAAGCTGCAAAGGCAACTGGTCCAAGCGGACAGTGAGGAGCGATCGCAACATCGTAGGCTTCTGCCATGGTAGCGATTCGCTTCGTCTCGGAGATACCGCCTGCATGGGCAATATCAGGTTGTAAAATATCCACACTGGAATCTTCCAAGAAGCGCTTGATATCCCAACGAGTATATAACCGCTCACCAAAAGCAATAGGGATTACCGTTTGGTCAGAAAGTTTCTTAATAGCTTCAGGATGCTCGCATAGGATAGGTTCTTCGATAAACAATGGTCTATGAGGCTCAAGAGCTCTGGCGAGTTGCTTCGCCATGGCTTTGTGACAACGTCCATGGAAATCAAGACCTGCGTCGAGACCTAGAGCTTTCACTTGCTTAAGGCGTTCGACAGTGCTGTCAAGGGCTGATGGAGAGTCGATCCAGCCAAGATCTTCGGTTGCGTTCATCTTGACGCATGTGAGGCCTTGTTCAAGACGCTTCTTGCTGGAGGGGTTTAGTATGGCTGGTGATGTGAAGGGTTTGTGACTTACGCAGCTGCTTCAACGTCTGAAGGTCGGTCGCCGCCGATCCAGCAGTATACTTGGACTTTGTTTCGGACCTTGCCGCCGAGAAGCTCATAGATTGGAACCTTGAGGTTGCGGCCTTTCAAGAGTCAGCGGCCTGGCAGATGCGATCAGCGGATGCTCTGGAATTACCTTTGAGATCCCATAATGCAATATCGATGCCTGACATAGCGGACATGAAGACAGGTCCGCCGCGATAGAAGCCATGGCGCCAAAAGGTTTGCCAGATATGCTCAATATCACTGTAAGACCATGTTAGTGGGAAGCCTCAATCTCGGTTCCGTCAAAGATCTTGACTTACTTTGCGTCTTGACCAATAATTCGTGGAATCATCTCATCAAGACATCCCTCAACCGCAAGATCATGACCCTCCAACGTCGCCTCACCCCAACCATACTCCCCATTCTCATCAACAATCTTAACCATCAGCCATCTCGGCTTCACGCGGTAATACTTGATACAAGTGATCTTGGCCATCTTGCTGAGTCGTAGGACGAATAAGTCTGCTGGAAGCAGAGAGGGGTAAACAGTGAGAATTTAGCTGCCCCGACTTTTTTTAAATATCATGAGCCGGCGGGGAAGCCGATTCTCGGCTAACATTACATCGTCGGTTCATGTTCCACTTGTAGACCCGGATTTAAACCCCCACCGGAAAACAAAACAGGTTGTTAACCCCCACGCGAGGGATTCGTTCCATGAAATTCCGTAAATCTGGGGTAAGCAGGTGGACACGCGTACTGTTTCCCGAATAGGAAGCCAGTATTCCGAAAGCGTGTTTTGCTCATGACTATTGCTGGTAGTCTTTTTTATTCACATTTTAAAGGCAGCAATACTTCTAAACTTCATAATTTCAGGCTCAGTAGTAATTTATTGGTAGGAGTATCAGACCTGATAATGTGAACCGACTACCGTCCCATCCATCCACCATCAACAGTAACAATCTCCCCAGAAACATACAAACTCCCCCTTCCAGCAAGCCAAACAGTAACCCCCTTAAAATCCTCCGGGCTTCCCCATCTCCCCGCCGGAATCCTCGATAAAATACTCTCTGCCCTCTTCTCATCATTAATCAGCGCCTCATTCATATCCGTAGCAACATAACCCGGCGCAATCGCATTAACATTAACGCCCTGACTAGCCCACTCATTACTCAACGCTTTTGTCAACTGTGCGATTCCGCCTTTTGCTGCTGCGTATGCAGGCACTGTGAGACCGCCTTGGAAACTGACAAGTGAAGCTACGTTGATGATGCTTCCGCGGTGGCCGGAATCGGGTGTTCGGGTGAGCATGTATGCGCCGAAGTCGCGGCATAGGGTCCAGACGGTTTTGAGGTTGACTTGGAGAACTTCGTCCCAGTCGCTCATGGGGAATTTATGGGCTGGGTGGCGGCGTTGGATTCCAGCGCAGGTGACAAGAATACTAATATCATGGCCATCACCAACGATGCGCTGGGTCAATTTCTCGACTTGATCTTGGTTGGTCAAGTCTGTTGTGTAGATAACGGCTTGTCGACCAAGGTTCTCGATCAATCCCTTTGTTTCGAGGTTTGATTCATCTCTCTTGATAGTTATCAGCGATTGAAAGTATAGAGCACTAATATGTAAGCTTACCTGAACCAATATGATATCGGCGCCAGCTTCTGCAAGAGCCAAGGCCATTGCCTGGCCAATACCTCTCGTTCCACCAGTAACAACAGCCTTGCGGCCATTCAAAGAAAATAGCGACTCCAAAATATTAGCCATGGTTTCTCGTGCCAATATACGATACAACAAAATTGAGAAGATCACTCATTCAGTCAATTACGACTTCACAAATAGCAGGCTTTAAACCCGCCACCAGATTTAGACTCCGAAACTGTCGATCAGTCAACCCCCACGTCGGGCCGAATTAACGCTTTGTCTCGGCTTTCTCTCCGTTGGGCAACGCATGATCTTCATCTGCGGGGAAATTTCTGGGGTAACACAAATTCAATGCCAGGGCGGGCAATCTTTTCCTTGGTACTATGCGATTCGGATAATAAACACGGGCAGCGTGGGGGGGTTGGAGATGACGGGCGCAGGAACGGTTTAATACCGTCGGACCGGTAGGATTTTGTGGTTAGACAGAGCTTGGAGTATGCTTGGCGGAGGATGACGGATTTGGTCAGCGTCACGGCGTGGGGGGTCGTTGATTCAGAGTCCAGGCAGTCCCCCCAAATATTGATGAGACATTAGCGACGTAAGTCAAGTCTCAGTCAGACATGCCAATTGCTCCCTTGGTGGCTTTTCAGCATTCCAGCCCATCAAATTGTTGGCATTGGAAACGGGCCAATGATAGCGATAGATGTTGAGCTGCTAGCCTGAATAGGCGTCTCCATTTCTCATCGTGCGACAGCATCAAGCTTAAGCTCTGTAATCTGTCGCCATAACCTAGCCTACATCAATAATGACTCTCAACTTGCTTAAATTTTGTATACGTGACATTTCAATGAATTTAAATGCGATAACTGGCAGGCTATGCGATCAATAACAAGATAACTACTTCTCCAACGCCTTCTCCCTCTGAACCAACTCTGAGAACCCATCCAACTGCTTAGCTACCGCCTCCCCTTCAAGCATAGTACAAGGCTGTCTTGGTAGTCCTCCATACCCGTAATACTCCTGCAAAGCCGTCTTAACAGAAATGAACCCTCCCTGAATAGCTACCCAATCACCTCGTGACACAATCGCCTGAAGCTCCTTTGCTTCCTTCAATCTACCCTGCTCCCAGAGCTCAAACAACTTCTTACATGCTCTAGGCGCAATATTTGCTGTTCCGCCGATTATACCATGACCTCCGACGACAAGGGTTTGAACAGTAAAGTCAACGCTGCCGCCAAATGTTCTGAAGGGAGTACCGCTGAGTTCTTGCTTTGATGTCGCATCAACAATACGTGCTAGTTTACCCGTGTTGCCGCAGGTGAGCTTTACACCGACGATGTTGGGATGTTGGGAGAGTGTGATGATGGTGTCGGATGATAGATCTAGACCACTGCATGCACCGGGGTAGTTGTAGATAAGGATAGGGATGGGACTTTGATCCGCGACGACGGTGAAGTAGTGAATGATATGGTCTGTCGTTAAAAGACCGCCATAGTATGCTGGCGGCAGTACCAGAGCGTAATCACCACCAGACTCAGCCGCTTCACAACAAAGCTGAATAGTCTCCCGGGTAGACTGCGCACCGCATCCAACAATAAGCGGTAATCTACTCTCCCCCGCTGTATCGAGCACATCACGCGTCGTCCGATTAATCAATTGCCTCTCCTCATGATCAAGATGAACAGCCTCTCCATTAGACCCATGCGTAACCAAGCCAGTAACACCAGCTTTGATCAAGCGCTGAGCGTGTAATCTCGTAGTGTCAATATCGACAGAATCATCGGTCGAGAAAAACGCCACGGTGGGGACGTATAGGCCGGGTTGAAGCGGCGGACGCTGGGTCGAAGCTCCCAAGGTCATGCTGGCGGGTAGATAAGGAAGGTGATAAGATGCAGTTTCGGTTGACTGTCGACCTGGATAAGTGGAGAAGAAGGGAAATAAGGTTTGAGGACTGAAGATTGGAGTTTATCGTACGAGAACAGAGACGGGAGTATTATAACAGCTGAAATTGGACAGCGATGAAGATTAATTCAGATTGACCCCCACGCATTGAATGTCTGACAGGAGATGGGCATTGGATGTTGTCTTCTGTTTCGGCAATAGAGCCGGCATTGCGATCCTTTGGCTTACGAGGGATAATTTGCACAAACAATATGGCATAATATTATGCCAAGCATGTCTCGGTCCAGCGGATATTATCGCCGATTCAGGAATAACTGCAACATGACCAGCAATCCATGCATTAACATTTGCCGAAATCACTAGCAAATAGATCTGACCTGCCCCCACAGAAAATCTCCTGGTCAAGCCAAGCTTTGGAGTAACAGAGAATCAAGCATGTCAGGTTGACAGTCAACCACACCGCGGCACGTTTCCGGTCTCATTCCCCCGCAAACCATCCCCCACGTGCCAACTATGACGTTTCCAACCCCAGGCCAAGCTTCGGCGCTAACTCAATTTGTCCACGGAGACCATGACTCGTTCCATGGAAGATCGCCATGTTGATTTCACCGCTGCGAAAGGGGGCGGAATTTAACCCCGCGTCTCGTGTATTTGGGTCCACGCATCCCCAGATTCGAGATCTTTTCCCCAGACTTTGTTTGCGTGGGGGTTTAATAGCCAGCCCAAACTTTATCCCAGAACCTGTGACATTCCCGTCGACCGGCTCAACACTATAAGCGGGCTTTGTTTCTTCGCCATTTTGCTCGCTCATCTATCGGTTCATCACTTCTCTCAATTGAGTCATTCTAGTCTTTTACAATGTCGCCCTCCAAGGATGAAGATGTTCCTTCTCAATTCCACACCGAAGACGTCGAATCTCAGATCAAAAAGCCCAACATCAACCCCAATCATGCTGTCGACAGCGCAGCACAGATGATTGGTGCTCAACACATTGAAGTCACCGAGGAAGACGTACGTCCAATTACCATTCTCCAACCCCAATTTCTCCAGCCACTAACATCCCCAGAACAAACGCCTCCGCCGAAAAACAGACAAACACATCCTCTCCATCCTCGTATGGGTCTACTTCCTCCAAATCCTCGACAAATCCGTTCTTGGCTACGGCGCCGTCTGGGGCATGCGCGAAGACACAAACCTCTCCGGCAACGAATACTCCATGGTCGGCTCCATGGCTCCCATCGCCCAACTCGTCTGGCTTCCCTTCTCCTCCTGGCTAATGGTCAAAGTTCCCCATCGCATCTTTATGTCTAGTCTTGTTTTCGGCTGGGGGGTTGCGCAGGCTTGCATGGCTGCGTGCACCAACTACCAAGGCCTTCTAGCCACGAGATTCTTGCTTGGTTTGTTCGAAGCTGCGTGTTTGCCGCTGTTTAGCGTTATTACGTCGCAGTGGTATAGACGTGCTGAACAGCCGATGCGCGTGGCTTGTTGGTATGGAACGAATGGTCTTGCGAATATGTTTGCTGCTGCGCTTTCGTTTGGACTGGGTCAGATCAATGGATCGCTTGCATCTTGGCGCATTCTTTTCCTGTTCGCAGGTCTTATCACTGTTATCACCGCTCCAGTTGTTTACTGGCTTCTTGACAACGATATTCCATCTGCACGCTGGTTGACGGAGCATGAGAAGCTTCAGGTCATTGAACGACTCCGGGCGAATCAGACGGGTACTGGAAGTCGCAACTTTACATGGTCGCAGGCGTTTGAAGCGCTGATTGAACCCAAGACATGGTTGTTTATCAGCATGGCTTTGTGTCTCAATGTTACAGCTGCTGTTACCAACACCTTTGGACCTATTATCGTTGGTGGTTTTGGCTTTGATAAGGGCGTTACATCGCTTCTCAACATTCCCTTTGGCGCTGTACAACTCCTTGTCATTTTCCCCGCTTCATATCTCGCGCATCGATACCGCAACAAGTCGGGCTTCCTCATCGCGGTCATGCTTCCCGTCCTCGCCGGAGCAGTCATGCTTCACCAACTCAACCGCGACTACACCCCTCCTCTCCTGGCAGCGTACTACATGCTCGCGTTCCTCTTCGGCGGCAACCCCCTCATCGTGTCATGGATGATCTCCAACATTGGTGGCACGACCAAGAAGTCCGTGATCATGTCTCTGTACAACATTGGTGTCTCAGCGGGTAACATCATCGGACCTTTACTGTTTAGCTCCAAGGATGCGCCTGAGTACAAACCTGGTCTTACTAAGACGATGGGTATCACTGGAGCGATGATTGGAGTTATTCTCTTGCAGTTGGTGAACTTGATGTTCTTGAACAAGGTGCAGGAGCGCAAGCGAGTCAAAAATGGTAAGCCAGCTAAGATCCGGGATCTTAGTATGGAGCATCGATATGTGGCCAATGCGCAGGAAGGAGAGGATGGGGAGTTGGGGCAGAATGCGTTTATGGATCTTACCGACTCTAAGAATGATGAATTTGTATACGTGTATTAAGGTGGTCTTTGGAATTGTACTTGGAGATAATATAGTCAGGCAAGCGATAGTTTTGGTAGTCATCAACATGTTATTCTTCTCAATGGTTCAGTCACAATTATCACATGACCTTTCCGTATTAGGCAATTGTTCTGCAAAGAGACTGGTACTGCCTAATGGTCGCGACCATGGTTCTCAGTCCAAGAATATTTGATGACATAGTAGCAGACTGACTATTATATCTCATAGACATTTCTTTTGAGCGTTTCGAGTTCTTCTTATCAGTCACTGACTCCAATCCTCAACTGCGTTGTTGGCTGAAGATAAGATGGCTCAATGTGATTGGCCGCAAACGCGGATGCGGGGAAGGTCTCAAACGAAGTGGTGCTACCATGCGCAATGCACCGACACGATTTCAAGGCTCGAGAATTATACGAAGATCATCTCATTCAGGTATATACTCAATGGACCACACAAGTGCATAATCATGATATCCATCCGTCATAACCACAGTCAGCCCAAAATGACCAATCCACCACCAGTCCCAAGTCACAACCCAACACTGCATCCCTCAAATCCATCTCAACAAACTCTTAAGCAGAGTCGTCATAGGTCGCCTCAGCGCGGTCAATGATAGGAGGAGGCTTGACGATCTTCTTGCGAAGGATGTGACGCTTGAAAAAGTAAGGCAACCAAACTCTTGTCTCGTAAGAGATGAACTGGCTTGTCGGGACCGAAAAGACTTGGTCAAGCTCCTCAAGGGTAAGCTGCTTGGTCTCACGGACGAAGCAGAAGATCATGCCCCATGCGATCAAGTTAAGACCAGCGTAGAAGCCGAAGGCTCCAGTTGGAGTCATGGCATTGGTCATTCGGGGGAATGTGAGACCGAGAATACCAGCTATGAACATGTTAGTAAGATGCAGGTTGGTCGTCTTGATTGGATGACTTACCAAAGGTGTTGTTGATACAGACAGCCCAGGCCATACCCTGCTCTCGCTGGATGGTGGGGAATACTTCGGCAGAGTATTGGAAGGCGACGGGGCCTTCACCGAGAGAGTACATGATAGTGAAGAGGTATACGAACAGAACGACTGGCCCAATCTGGGCACCACGGCTACCGCTGTGATTGAGAAGGGAGAGACCGGCGGCCAGTAAAAAGATGCACATGAGCGGGAAGGTCTAGACAAGGTCAGAAATGCTGAGGCGAAAATGTGTTTGGGAGACCTACGATGAGACAGAGAGTTCGTCGTCCCTTGGTGTCGATGAGGAACAAGGTGGGGATAGTGGCGATGACCTGAATGGCACCGTATCCGAGGGAAGCGTACAAGGCTTGAACGGGCGTGTAACCAGCGTTCACGAAGATGCTGGAACTGTAGAACGAGATAACTGTAAAGTATTAGTATCGCACAGCGACAGACAGAAATGGTGGACTTACTGTTGATACCGCACATCTGCTGGGCAATCATAACAGTAGATGCACCATAATTGGCGCGCCTGATGCGAGGCACAGCAAAACAATCCCACAAACGCTGGAAATACCCCGCACCACGCGCAACAGTCAACTCCTCCTCGTAGATAATCCACGAGTAGTAAAAGTCTCTGGCCGCAATAATCGGATGCGCTCTCAATCGCTGCATAGACCTAAAGCCCTTGGCATGCTTACCATGCTTCATCAACCAACGCGGCGACTCAGGACAGAACCAAATTCCCAGCCCGAGCAGGAATGATGGGATGAATGCAGAGCCGAGCTGTAGACGCCATGAGATGCGGCCTGTGTCTTTGACGATGACGTTGGCGCAGAAGCCAAGGAAGATTCCGACGACGACCCAGAGCTGCCAGAACATGACTAGCGCGCCGCGGACGCGGGCCGGGGCCATCTCGGCAGAGTAGATGGGGACGGTGGCGTTTTTGGCGCCGATGCCAATGCCCATGACGAAGCGTACGGCGAAGAGTGTTTGCCATGAGTGAGTGAAGCCGGAGGCGATGGGGGTTGCGGTGAGGCAGCAGGCTGTGATGAAGATTTCACCACGACGACCGAAGTAATGGTTCAGCGGATCAACGATGAAAGCGCCACTGTACACGTTAGCTTTGTCTCAGTTGAACAACTCAATTGAGTTATCGCAATTGAAGGGTAAACATACATGAGACCAGCAGTCAAGAAAATAATCGAGTTGACAAGTCCAACAATCCATTGATCATGAACGCTGTTCTTCTCATCAAGCCCGAATTCCTGCGGGAACGACAGGTTTGCGCCGTTGGAACCGGTCTGATCCCAACCTTGAGTGGCAGCGCCGATAGCGCACAGGGAAATAGAGTACCAGAGCATCTTTGGGCCGTGCCATTTGTGATCGCGTTCGTACTCGAGGGCTGCGCGCTCATCTTCCTTGAGCTCCTTTACCATGTCGAAGCGCTCTTCGCGCGCGACGAGGGCGGCGCGGGAGAAGAGATCGGCGTGTTCGGACATGCCGTGCGTTTCGGCGAAGATGCGCGCATCGTGGGCTGCTTGTTCGGGAGTTACGCGCTGTAAGCAAATCATGCAGTGTCAGCAATTGAGGCTCAGGTAATGCAATCGCTGGCGGAAATAATCTTCTTGGCGGGTAATCGCTAAGCCCAATCGCCAAGAAGCTCGGCGACGGGTGCCAAGAGATCGCCAAGCTCACGTACCTTGAGTGGATTCTCAACAATGTTCACAGCGGTAGAACCACGACGACCAGTCGCAGCGGCAGGAATGCGATGGTCGATCGTCTCTTTCTCATTGTGAGACGTGTCAGGGCCGATATCTTTGTTGTCCATTTTGCTGATTGCTTGCGAGTCAAAGAGTAAAGAAGCGGAGAGGACTGAGGGCCAAGAAAAACAGCCAAGGAGCGACGGTCAAGGGTAAGATTAAATACCCCGTAGCAAGGAAGTGAGACCTGGGGAAGTGTAAGCATTGAGTTTGGACAAGATCAGCAGAGAAGGGCTCATCCCCGGCTCATCCCCAGTCTCTGTTGTAAGAGCAGGTTAGACAAGTGGGTGAAGGAGGGCGGGCGTTGTTTAAGCGTATCCACATGCAGTAAATTTCTGACCACCAGAAATTGGAGATTGAGAAGGAATTGTGGGAACCCTGGAGTTATGCTTTTGTTGTTGGGTTGCGGATTGAACCAGGGGTCTTTTTGAGAGCTGTATTGGGTTGCACTGGATATTCCGTGCGTTGGACAAACGGGAGCGGGGACAGTAACTTTCCAACGGGTGTTACCAGCACATGTTAATTGATGCATTAATTGACCTTTCATTGACTGACCTTGAATTACAGTGAACCGTCCAACCGTCGTAGAGTCATAACATCTGGAATGCTTCATTCCCCAGATCAACCCCCCCTAATCTCTCCTCTTCCCCATGGAGATCCCACAACCGCTCCTCATGAAAATTGGAGAAGCATTCATCCGCTGTATCCAATCACTAGCCAAGTCCTCCCTCTCCACGCACTAGCAAAAGCCGCTGAACACCTTGAAATTTGGGGGTCTCAGACCGGTACGTACCGTTTTATTCGGCTGCCTAAACGTCATCGGCTAAGCGGCACGAGTGACGTAGTGGAGCCTGTGCCAAGGCATCCATATTCTTTGCGCTCCAAGTGGGGATGAGCTTCTAGGCATCCAAATAAAAAAACAGTAACGCTTTTACACCGCACCCTTTGCAATGGTTTTATTGCCTTTGTGGTTCGAGAATGACTTGGAGATATTGAGAGAGTAAATTCCCTCAAGTCTAGATGGGCATAGTAAAACTTTGATTGCAGTGGTAGTTGTTGCAGTAAAACTTGATGTTGAGATGTTACACTGCTAATGCACTAACCCGTGAATGGCTAGTCGCTCGACCAATCTGCTCCGGCTTCTGCTGGTGATGAGACCATCGATGCTCGTTTTTTTCCTGATTGAGGTGTTGGTGCGACACAGAAAAAGGGTTGCCTAATTCGAAACATCACGGAACAATCGGAGTTCTTTTGGTCTTGGCTTCGGTTCCGAGTCTTGTTGCATTTGCTGGTGGTTGCTTAACCTTGACTTGGTGAGCCCATTGTTTAATGAACGTTCAATTGATCAGCGCATACCTTCAGTTCAATTGACTAGTGCTGAATAACGGCTGCTGATCAACTGACCCTTAAAGCTTCCCAATTCATTGGTAGATTGGGCAAACGGTTTGCTTCACACCTTCTTCACCTGGACCCCAACCTCTTTTGCTCCGATCATCAGGATCTTCATTCAGCCGTATCGCTGATCTATTTCTCGCCCCCTCGATCAACAGATAGCTTCAAGATCTTCACTGGGATGATATGAATAGCATACAAATAGCACGCTCAGATATCGCGTACTTTGTTGCACTGCTTGATCTTGCATCGTTAAAAAGATCAGGCAGCGGAGTCGTATCTGACCTCTTTCACCGTAACCTTAAACTTAAGCTTACAGGCCAAGCGGGAGCTGTCTCCAAAAACCACGTCTTGCCGCTTTTTGAATCAGTCAAAGCCAGAATTAAAAAAGAAAAAGGGTCTGATTGCTACCAGCAGCTCATTTGAGAATTAATTGAGGCCATCGTCGACGTCACCAAGAATAGACAAACTTTGCGCCCGCGTTTCGAATTATTGGTCTTGTCCAATCATGCTTCTCTGGATCCCACTACGTCATATTTTCGTACAAATGCCCGCTTACATGTTGGCGATCAAAAACATGAGGGGTGATAACCTCACGTGAGCACTATACGTGTCGCTGGATTGATAAGGTGGCTGTTTGGTTGGTGCCAGGATTGGTAAAGATAACCGATCTATTTTCGGCTAAGAAGAATGCCCAGGGTTATGGATGTTGAATACCCAGGGTAGCTCATTCTCACATGTGATTACAGTACTTTAGTCACAAAACGGCTTTCTGGTAGTTTGTTTCCATGGCTTTATGAACTGAAGTTGCTCTTTAGTTAAATTCATATTTCATTATCACTGGATATTCTTGCAGGTGATTAATTGAGTCTGTGGTGTTCCATAGGAAGTGGTGATTTATGATTAAAGAGCTTCCTGCGACTAAGCTAGTTCACCAGGCCAAAACCGCTGGTCTCACCAACACAATTACACAACGCTTTCATCAACTTCCTTCATCTTCTTCTGGCTAGAACCATTCTTCTGACGCCTGTGATTGAAAACAACATGCGGTTTAGTCTTGATAGCGTCCCTGATCTTCTCCTCTCCATAATCCATCCATGCATTTCCCGAAGCTCGACTAATTGGGTAAAGCGGGGCTCCACTCAACAGAAAACGGTCCGTGTCACGACGATCAAATGAAGCAGTAATGTCAAGATCCGTCGCAATCTGGTCGCAGAAAACCTCAAGAGGCAAGTCATTAACATCACGGCCAAACGGATTTTCGATTTCTTGTCCGATGAACAGTAACCCGAAGATGATGTATGCTGCGGTGATGGTAGCTGGGATTGCGATCCAGCCAAGGGGTCCGGTCAATTGAAATGGCAGCATTATCACGTACACAAATGTGATTTGGCTGATTGCAATGGTGTATGCAACTGGCAAGGGCGTATTGAGGACTCTGTCGCATCCGACTGCCACATCGTTGAGCATGTTCATATGGTTGTACGCGATAGTTTGATGTATAGAGACAGATAGCTGTTTATTCGCGACCAATTGATCGATAGCCATTGCCAAGTGGTTCAAGATCTCAAGAGGGAGATTTCCTTGATGCTCTTCTGCTCTTTTGAGGTGCTTGCGTGGATCACTCTTTGCAAATGCAAGACCAAGATATTCACCGGCAACCCTGTTCATATTTGAAACCTGTCTCTTGGACGTCGTGGTTGTTCGACCAGTAAATGTATCAAGGTGAGCGATGTATGGCTGCATATCAGGCTGACTGGCACAATGCTCAAACCGAAGCGTATGCTTAAGCGCAACAGCAAATCCAGCGATGAGTTTCATAGCTTCAAGCTTTTTCACAAGGAGCTCACGCGAGTCTTTACCCTCGGCAGTATCAGAAGCATGAATCCAAATAATCCGTCCAAGGGTTTGCGACGCAGTGGTCAACGTTCCCCAGTACCGACGTCCCTCAGCATAGCGCTCATAAGCAGTAGACGAGCGAAAAGAAAGACTGAGACCGACGACGAAACCGAGAATGGTGAGAAGAACGGAGTTTACGCTGAGTTTGTGGACTTTTTTGGAGATGACGGTTATGGCGGTGGACCAGCAGGCGACGAGAAAGAGAGGGATTATGAGGGATGGTATGATAGAGCCGTGGAGCTGGAGAATGAGAGGCCATTTGGAATGGCGTTGGAGGTCGCGAGGTCCGCTGAAGTAGTTGTCATCGTTTGCTTCGCTAAGAAGAGTGCCGGCGTTGATAGGAGATGGTGGTGGACGATCATGTTGGCCTGAGAAGTTTTGGCTGACATGGGCTTCTGGAAGCGGCTTTGTTTCCACTGATGGGTCTCTACCGGCGTCTGACATGGTGAAAACAGGCTCTAACAATGGGATAATAAGAATTGTTCGTTGAAATAGGATGAGAAGAACCGAGGACAGAAGATTTGGAGAGCCAAGACCGAGGATTCAGTCTTGTATTATACCTCAGTGAAATTTTAACGGTGGAAATGAAACTTCCCAAAACGGCATAATATTTCGAGCTGAATGCTTCAACTGTGGGACTTTTGCGCAAGGAGACATTGGCGCCCAGACTATCAGCTGTGATGAGATAAGCTTGAACATAAGCTTTCGCCAAGTCGGCTAGATCAGCTCCCATCTTTCAAGCTTGACTGGCTAACTGGGAGCCTAGGCTGACACTAGCTGTCGATAGTTGTTTCTTATTCCGGTGGGGCTGTGCCACCGCGACGTAAAAGGACCAATCACACTTATTTAGACTTGACACGTAGCGACCCCTATTTACCATTAAGAACGTTGATCAGCTCGCGTGACACTTTTTAGCGCCTTAACAAACGCTGCTGCAACTCTCGATTCACTCAACGTGCCTGAGCGTAAAACGAGAGGGACTCTTTGACTTCAACACCAAACTAGGGTTTCTCAGCTCTAACCCTTGATCATCTGCCATCTCAAGCCTAAACTCCCTGATCAATCCCACCAAAAGCGTCTTGATCTCCAACAAAGCCAGCGCTTTACCAGGACACATCCGAGGACCATTTGAGAATGTCTCCATGGCATAAGGGCTCGCAGCGTCACCGGCGAGATTATTCCACCTTTCAGGATTGAAGACATCTGCGTCGGCGCCCCAAATCTCGGGGTTTAGTTGCGTCATTGCTGGGACAAGTTGTACTGTCGTTCCCTTTGGGATCTTTACGCCGGCAATAGTTACATCTTCGAGTGATTCCCATGGGACGATCAGAGTAGGTGAATAAACGCGAATGGCTTCCCGGATGACGTTGTCCAGATAGGGTAGTTCGTCTATCGACTTTGCGGAGATGGTGCTTGGTTCCAGGCTGAGGATCTCATTCCTCAGACGATCTTGTACGTTGAGGTCTTTGGAGAGTGCGTATGTAGTCCAGACGAGGGCACTAGCTGTTGTGTCATGTCCTGCAGCAATGACTTGCATTGTCTTTATAGTCGTTAGTTTCATCTTGAGGGAATCAGTCTATCACTTACAATATCGATCAGTTCCTCTTTAGACAACTTCTGATTCTCCAGCGAACTCGCCTCAATCATCCTCGTCAATAAGTCATCTGAAAGTGCACCCTCCTTCTCTACCTCAGAGGTGCGTTCCTCGATCAGTTCCGTCATCATGCTTCTAAGAGCAGCTTTGGCACGGAGGAAGTTCAAGTTGGCGGAAACGGGAAGCCAGCGCAGAGGAATGAATGGATTGATGAAGCTGATGATTTGGCCAGCGAGTGGTTGGGTCAAAATAGCATGGTAGCATTGTTCGAAGGATAGAGGTGAAGATGGTGAGCGAAAATCGCGCATTTCCTTCCCAAGGAGTGAGACGCCGATTATGTCGAGTGCGACTCGGAAAAAGAGTTCTTCGACTGGTGTGACTGTCAGACAATGTCGCTGCGTGAATCAATTAGTAGTACGTACTTTCGATAGCTTCACCCTTGGCTTTCTTTATCGCCTCTTCAATATCGCTATTCAGCCTTCGAGAGAATGTCGAAAATTTCGGAAACAGCTTTCGTATGCTCGGTCTAGACAAAGGTCCTGCGAAAGCTTTAGCAACCGAATCATTCCCTTATCGTGATGCTATTACCAGAAACAATGCGTCTCAGTCGCTTATGCTGGTCGCCAACACTAAATAACAACCCAACGCCCAGAAATTCTCCGACAAGCGTATGAAAGAAAGCAGGCTTTGCAAATAAGTATGCATTCGTTTGAAGCACTTCTTTACAAGCTTCTAAGTTGTTGACAAGAAGCATCTCGGAGTTGAGCCATGACAGACATCGTATAAATGGCGCGTTGGGCCAGCGACGCATCCATTGGAGATACAGGTCGTTGGGACCTCCGCCACGAAGAACGCGTAGGGCATGGCCGACCAGAAATTGGTGGTTCTTGACGCAAAGCCGAGTCAATACGGAATTGTAGGATTGGATAACGTGTTGTCTAAACTTACTTTTGGACCAGGAAGATGTCGCAGGGTTGAGAATGAAGGGCGCAGTAAGACTTTGGCGACGTAGTGTATGGGGATACAGACAAAGACCAGTGCGACGGCCCAAATAAAGGAGGAGGATGACATCTTTGCTAGCACAGATCTCGTAGGTCCAAAGATAAAGAAGTGAAGAATTTTGACATGGTTATAAGTTTATCATCAGGTTTTGTGGACTGACTAATTGCTGACTTCTTACTGCTGGTTTGCTGGTGTCGGCCGCCCGGGTAGGCTAACCGTGTCAATTGGCCAATCAACGAACTTGGTTGCATGCACCTCTCGGGATCTACGACAAGGCACATTCGTTGCTGACAAAGTCAGCGCTAAGCCGAACTGGCCTCTGGTGAGAGCTTCAGTTCGTGCAGCGATAAAAAAAGCAAGAATGCATCGATGTTCGTGTGTAATAGAGGAAGAACAAGTTTCCATTATATCAAGTTCAATTGAATCTTGGAGGCAAAGACATGTTTCATCTGGAGCTGCGATGCTACTCAGAACGTATTGCTCAGAGAGAGAATGCGAAACTGTCAACTATTAGCTATGTCAACTTTGATTGAAATGTGATTAGATTAAGATGTCAACCATCGATCTAGACGGTGCTTAAAATATGGATCGCAAAAGCTTGTGAAGGGAGTGGCTTTTTCTTAAATAGATGCCGACACCGGATAGACCCTTCGTGATATGATTGGAGCGGCGAGAAGAATACCAGAAGTATTCAGTACGTACTGGTACCTGCTGTCCAGATGGCGCTAAAACGTCGCTTGCATTACCCCAGAAGGGCTAGGATAAGTCGCAGCATCTAGTGATTGTTCTCCATAAGAATGTTCTAAAAGGAAGTGAGGGTAATGCCGAGAAGGGAACCACTGATAATGCCCACAACGGCTTAGTGTAGTTTTGCTGGAATGCGAAGAGCTTTGGCCAACTCCAATCTCAAACATCGCTAAGTTTCCCGAGGCTGGGGTCGCGTGGGCGGTGCACGGTTCAGCCTCGGCCCGCTGAGGTTCTGCCCCCCACGCCCTGCCATGCCATGGAGTCATAGTCATCGGAAACCCCCAAATGAGGGGTTGAGCATCCCCGGAAAAGAGATTCGGGTATTTACACCGGCCAGGCTGCCTTCTCTGAATCAACCCCGCGTTTGGAAAACATCGTCAAAATGAGTAACGACAAGTTGGAAGTTTTGGTCTATGGCCTTGGAGCGTAAGTAATCCTTGCGAAAAGTCAGATCAACGCTGACGATTACAGAATTGGCTCTTTTTATGCCTTTGTTCTTAGTCGCAGTGAACAAGTTCATCTTACTGTCGTTGCGCGTTCGAACTTCGATGCTGTCTCTAAGAATGGGATTAATGTTGACAGTCAGAACCATGGGAAGCATCATGTGAAGCCTCACAAGGGTATGTATCCTGGAAGGTATCATTAGGTCTGAGACTAACCTTGATCAAAGTCTTTCGCAATGTCGCAGATGCAGGTCAAAAGTTCGACTTTATTATTTGCACCAACAAAGCAGTGGATCAAGCCAGTACTGCGGCTGATATCGCACCGGGTGTTGGCGACAATACTTCAATTGTCATCATCCAGAATGGTGTTGGTAATGAGGATGCTTTCCGTGAACGCTTCCCGACTGCAACTATTATCTCATGCGTGGTATGTATATTGCCTATAACCCGTTTACTGTATGACTAACACTTGCAGACCTGGGTTGGTGCAAGGCAACCTGAGCCTGGTATGATCCAGCATACGACATCCGAGGATATGCAAGTGGGACTCTACCCGAACACGACCAGCAACCAATCCCGCGATACCCAGCGCCTCGCCCAGTTTGAATCCCTCTTATCTATCGGAAAGACTATCTTTCAAATCGTCCCCAACATCCAAGTACAGCGCTGGGAGAAAGTAGTCTGGAACGCTGCATGGAATTCCCTCACAGCGCTTACTCTCATGGACACGCACGCATGGCTAAGCTCATCAGAGCTATCAACGCCCATGACACGAAAGTTGATGAAAGAAGTCATCGATGTTGCCAATGCGCTGGGTGTTCCCCTTGAGGATGAATTGATTGATCGGCTTTTGCACAAGATTCTAGCTATGCCGCCTATTGGAAGTAGTATGAGAACAGATTACGAGAATGGTAAACCGATGGAGGTTGAGGTCATTTTGGGATATCCTGTTAAGAAGGGAAGGGAGCTTGGTATTGATGTTGCGACGATTGAGACGCTGTATACCATTTTGTTGGCTATTAACAAACGCCTGATTGCTGCGCAGAACAGTTGAGCGTAGGGTAAGCAGATCTGGACCAAGCTATAGAATTGAGAGAATAGAACGTGTTGTGCCCGAAATTATCCATGCATCACGTCACAATGATCAGCCCACTACGACTGCTGCTACTTCTACTTTTGGAGTGCCTGACTCAGGTTGCATAGCAATGTGTTACCTAACCGCCCACCCGACCGGACCGGCGCTGTCTATATCCGAATGGCAAGCACATCTTTCCCCGCAGATCGTGGGATGTTCTTTTAGTGCCGATTGCTGACTGCCAAAAATTCCCTCTTTGGCTGATTTCACGCACCGGATCCATGTCGTCGGGCTCCATGCGAACCCCCACGCTCGGCTTTGACACCGACCGCGGGGTCGCGTGGTCTGTTCAGGTGGCATCAGCTTTAATAAATTGCATGATCTTCCTGAACAATCCCTCTATCTTTCTATCTCCCCCCTTCTGCCTTTTTCTTCTTCTGTTTGCACCGCTCTTGGTCGTTAAAATGCCAGGTGATAGCGATCTGCAACGCTCCACTCAATCAGCTTCGGCCCCACCTGGCGATCCTGTTCAGCTCCCCCAAGGCCAATGTCGCTATATCCTCACAATACCCGAACTAAAAGGCCATCGATGCGGATGCATGGGTTTTCATCATAACACATCTCTCCCCGGTGCGATATGCTACTGTGGACATTTCTCCTGCTTCCACTCTCCATCTTCACACTTCCAAAAAACAAGCGAAGACCTCATCGCGCTTAAAAGGCGCGTGCAAGAACTCGAGATCCAACTGCAGCAAAAGGGCAGTTATCAACTTGAGAACCTTGTTAGCCGCATTGGAGACCTGGAAGAAATGGTTGAAGGAAACCAGGAAGAGGCGTCGAATCAGCTGAAGGCTTCGTTTCAGAATAGTGCGGCTGCCTGGCAGGTTATAGAGACGTTGCAGGAGAGGATTAAAAGTTTGGAGAATTATTGTCAGTTGTATTGTGAGCAGATGATGGCGACAAGGAAGGAGATTAAGGAATTGTATAATAGGCAGTTGGAGTTGATGGATGGGGAGGAGAGTCTAGAGGAGAGGATTAAGGTGTTGGAGGATCCGAATGACTTGATGCCGCTGTTTCAGCATCAACATGGTCAGGTAGCTTCTATGACTATGGATATGAGGTAGTCTCAGGTTATTCGTCAATTGGGTCCGACTTGGTGTTGGGGTTTTGTACAATATGTCATGGAATGCGGTGTCTCAATAATAATAATGAAACAACAGTTGTTCGATTAAGCTCAGTCAGTCTATGTCTTGGATTAACGCTTATATTGCCTGTTATGTCGATTATGCTCAGAGTTGAAACATAGGATGAAACACCAACATTGCCAAGCATGAGGGAATTACCTCGGAAACAATTCGGCGACAAATGATCCAATACGACTTACGCCTTTGCAGAAGCTCCAAAAGATCACTGATAAACTCTCACTCACGTATGCTGCACCAATCATCTTCATACTTGCTGACTGTATCCCAGCCCTAAACCAAGACTATAGCCGCGTTTTGGGAGAATGCTGCAGTTCAGCGCTTACTCAGACGCGTAAGCCTACCGGACACATATCAGATAATCATAAGCCCATCCATCGCGGAGACATTTTATGCTGCAGTATATATATCGTCTATTACACGAAGTTTGTCACAAAGAGAACGCCTCTGAACGAGCCAACATCTTACAAACATCTCATCAAAATCAGCTTAACATCACTCACCATGAATGCACCAGAGTCCGATCGAACTTTCTCTCCCAAGCAGGCCCTAGTCCCGACGCCAGCTCTGTACGGTGAGATAGTCGGTGATGGCATGGAGCAACTTGCCGCTGTATCGATCTCATGCATTGATCCATTTGAAGATTCTGAAGTCATCTTTCATGATGTCGGCTGCGGTCTCGGGGCTGCTACCGCTGCTGTCGTCAACACAAACAGCAAAAATGTCACCATTAAAGGAAGCGACATCGATGACAACGTTCTGGAAATATATCGCCAGAATATAGAAAAGAACCACTGGCCGGCTGAAGCTTTCAAGATGGATGCTTCGACTCTTGACTTCCCTGACGAAACCTTTACTCACGCCATCGGTAACGCACTGCTATTCGTTCTTCCAAACGACGGCGTGGATGCTATTAAAGAAATGCACCGCACGTTGAAACCAGGCGGTATCGCCATTTTGAACTCTTGGGCGTATACACCAACTATTCCTGCAATTCACGCAGCTGCCAACAAGACTCGCCCAATCAATACTCCGCTCCCGCGTCAAAGCCTTGAGAAATGGGAAGACAAGGAATTTCTTCGAGACGTGATCATCAAAGGCGGATTTGCACCCGAAAAGGTTACGATGATGCGAAAGGATGTTCACGTTACTTTTGGAGATCTGAGGAGGTTCGCTACTATGATTTGGAGTTTCATTGGAGGTACTTCGGCGGCGGGATGGTTAGACACTGATGAAGACAATTGGGACATGGCGGTTGACATTGTGACGGAAACACTAACCCAGACTGAGGGATATGAGAAGCTTGAGGATGGGAAGAACAAGATTATGTTTCAGGCTCATGTTTCTGTTGCTCGGAAGTAGGTTGACGTAGGGTAACCAGCTTTTTGAGATGTCAGCTGACTCAGCCCAACCAGGCGAGCACCAAGATAGATTCACTGGTCAGACAGCTTGGTTCAGATCCTCATAATTCATATTACACAAGCGTAAAATAATCATATACATTGTGGTTTAGTCTTTCGCACCCGTAGCGGCACGAATATCCTCCTTCCCCTGGGTCCCTCCTCGACCACCAGGCTTTCCCGTCACAGACTGAGGAATATCGTGACCAGTTGCACTAATTCCCTCCCCAACACCAAATTCTCTGCCCTCAGATGCTGAAAGAACAGCGTTGTCCGCAGCGCCGTGCAGGGTGGTTGAACCAAGACCGCCTGCAGCTTCGCCATCTCGTTGGTGGGGATTGGGGACAGAGCTGACTGTGTTTTGCTTGCCAGCGTCACCAGGGACTAAACGTAAGTGTAAGCATTGGAAGAAAATTTAAGTAAGAAGGGACGTACTGGATGTGCCGTCCTTGGCCATCTGGAAGAGATCTCCACCTTGCTTGGGGTCAGACATGTTGGAATTGGTGTGCAATGGACTGAGTTGAAGACAGATACAAATCCGGGTAGTAATGGATGTGAAGAGGAAAGAAACAATTACGAAAAGATGTCTGAGGCTGATATTTATGCCAATGATGCTATCAAGGTCCTTTCATGATGTCATGAGCTCACCATGAACACATCCGCCAAGTCACGAATAGTGACGTCAAAATCTTCATCACTGACGCATACATATTATGGAGTCAAAACATTCCACTTAAATAACCAATTCCAGTAATAATCTATTGAAAAATCTAGAAGAAAAATAAATCTGGTTCGTCTTGTCTTGTCGTGCAACTACTCCAGATTATAACCCAATGGCTTACGAGCTTGATCTAGCGAGAAGTTTCACAAGCTCATCTTTCCAGAGTTTAGCCATGATGTAACTATCATGACCAGTTGTCTCGTTGCTCGCGGGAAGAGTAATAGCACGACCGTAGCCGGGAATCATACCGGTTTTGACGCCGTCTTCGAGGAATCCGAGCTCTGGTGGGTTCATCCAGTCATCAGCGGTGTTGACGGCTGTCAGAGGGACTTTGATCTTCTTGAGTCCGGCCTTGGGGTTGTAAGTCTGAGAAGCGTTCCAAGCAAAGAGCTGATCATTAGCGTCGAATTCTTCGAGACGAGGGAGGATCTGTTCATCGACGAATTTATCGACTGCTTCACGAGTTGGGAATTGTTCCTGGTAGTATGTCGGAGATGACATCAGAATGAGTTGAATCATCAGTGCACCGCCAAGTCCAGCGGCTGGTTGCTTCTTGTAGTCGCCGCCTTTCCACGCAGGGTCCACCATGATAAGCTCAGTGATAAACTTTCGAAACAGCCGGTTATGACCAGAAATCTCAACGGGGAAACAAGCAATAGGCATCAAAGCATCCGAGAAGCCTTGATACTCCTCACCCATCATCCAGGCATGCATACCGCCCATCGAAACACCAAGCGTCAATCTCGTACGATTAAGTTTGAAATGCTCAGTGAAGAGAATATGATCCGCACGAATCATGTCATCATACTGATATTTGGGGAATTCAGCACGGAGATCAGTGTTACTCGGCTTACTCGAATTTCCATGACCAATAGCATCCCGTATGATAATGAAGTAATCATTTACATCAAGTGGCTGACCTGGGTTGAAGAGCTCAGCTGCAAATTCGTCGACGAGGAATTGAGCGCTGGAGCCGGTTGTGCCATGGAGGAGAATAATTGCGTTGTTGGTGCCGTCGGGGTTGGTTTTGAGAGTTCCAAGAGTTTGATAGTGGATTTCGAGGGAGAGGGACTCGCCGGAGGAGAAGGAGAAGTTTGGGATGTTGAAGACACCACGTTTGGGTTCGGGCCAGGATTTGGTTGAAGTGCTTTGGGCGGTGATGATAGGGGTGAAGAGGGTGAGGGATAGGAGTGTATTAGTCCAGAACTTCATGGCTGCGGCTGTTCAAGGTTGCTGGATAGGTAGGGTTGAAGATCTTGTTTCAGGTTGCTAAGTCTTGGGAGCAGGAAGGTGACTGACTTGGTTGTGACAATGAGATAAATTTGAAATTACATGGACTCTATGTCAGTTAAATACTCATTGTAAACGTCAATTTCCAAGCCTCATGGTGATGATGTTGCAGACGCTTGCCAAGCCACAGGGTAATCAGAATTTAAGCGAAAGCGAGAGCAGCACAATAGTCCGAGTAGCCATCCAATGAACGTGAGCGCCAAGCCCATAGGATTCGATAAAGTCCGTCGGATCGGAGCCGAATCCCATAACCATAAATGTATGGCTGGAGATCTAAAGGTAGGCTTAGACTTATGCTTAATCATGAAATGACGTCTTAGTTAATATGCGATTGTTGACGTGGATGTGATAGCTGTGCACAGCCTTGTTGAAGTTTGAAGGGGGATTCATTGCTTGTTGAGTGACGTAAGCTCGCGACTGGAAACTCCGCATTACCTGATATCTCCAAGCGGCCGTTGTTTATATTGAATTCTTATACACAGGCAATGATTTGAACAATGTCCTCAATGATTCTCAAAGTGACCGCCTGCAATTCTTTCTGCAGATTGTTTCTGGGAGAAGGCCAAATCGGGAATTCACGTGACCTATCCCCCCATCAAGCCCTGTCTGGTCCAACTGTTGGACAGTTGCAGCGGTCATGGAGCGAAGTCGTAATGTTATTTAAACTTTCCAAGATAGACCGAAAAGCCTTTTTGCACTTTTTTTTTTTTTTTTTTTNNTTTCATTTTTTTTTTTTTTTTTTTTTTGAAATCTGTGCCTAACTTTCAGACTTCTCCAGTCAATGAATTACCCTCCAAGGCAACGTCAATTCACAACCCAAAACAACGAATGACAATGAAGCAGTTTGATGTAATGGGGCTTTATCATCTTCGTTGGTCTCATGGATAGCCGTAAGCTTCGTAGTTGTGGATCATATATACTCTCATAAGTTTTCTGAACTATGTACCAAGTTTAAAAGAATGTCTTCCAGAGACGTTTAATCAAGACGAGGAAGCTCGCCCTTCTCTTGGGCCTCCTCAACAAGCTTGTGATAAATGGCCAACTTGTTCTCATACTCCTTGACAAGATCATCATCTCTCTTGCCGGGAGTAGCATCGTCACCACCAAAGGCTCTCACAGCAGCGTAGTAAACATCTGCCAAACCTCTGCATACACCAGAAGCGCTCACGCCATTACATTGGAAGTACAAACTGGCCATACTGTTAGTAATCCCCCTTCGTCGTTAAAGCAGTCGACTTACTCGTTCTTGAAGTTACTGTCAATCTTGGCCTTGGCACTAAAGGTGAATCGCTTCTGGGCGCGATAGTTTTGGTATCCAAAGTCATGGCGGTTGCAGGCAGGGATGAAAGGGAATCCGAAAGGGTTATCGGGCGAAGAAGTGCAGCCATCGGAAGACCAGTCAAGGGTAGGAGGATCACGGGCGTTGCGACGAGCAGTGAATGTAGGTAGCGACACGCTGAAGAGAAGGTTGTCGGTCACTGTATTGGCGCTCTGGCGCTTAGAGACAGAAGCATCTTCGCCAGTAGGCAGGGCGAAGACTGCTGGGAGGAGAGCGATGAGAGGGGCGCTGAACTTCATATTGATGACGGCACTGATGAGCAGACAAGATCTAGAGCTATCGCGGCCCTGAAGCTGTATTTATACCTGTTTTCACTCATAGCCGCCCTTCATTCTCAACAATTAACATTATGCACTATACCATACCAGCGATCGTTGCCGAGGCCCCTTGTGTCTCATCACCTTCCCAATTGGGCAATGATCTCTGAACTACAAAGTCACGCACCAAAGTTCGTTTCAATGATTTGCTACATAGTAAATCCCGCCAAGATTATATGCACCTATAGAATGACGACCTGCTTGTTTTAGCTCAGGGACATGGATCTGCATACTTCGTGGTGGGATAGAGAGCTTGTATTGGTGCGGGGCTGGAATAGCTTCACCGCTTGGTTACTAAAATAGGAATTTTGTCCGTCGTAACATTCTGGAATCAATTGACTAACGCCAAGGAACCGTTGAAAGGATAAGATTGAGCTTCCTTTTCCATACAATTGTCCTTTTCTGCATGTGAAGTGCGGAATTTACTGGTCGCTGTTTTCCGCGTATATGAAATTCGCAGCTGCGCGTTTTAGCTTCGGTGAGCGTTCTAGGAACGGGATCGACGTACCGATTGGAATAAGGCCATTTTCCTGCGCCCATTCTCGCACGCCGTTTCCTGCATGATCCGAACCCCAATGTTTCCTCTCATCTGGTTTGCTCAGATACAGCTTTTTAGTCGTACCATTGGCTGCGATGAGGGCGAAGAATACATAACGATGCGGACCGGTTTTTGGTGGTGGTGCTGGGGCTTTGTACTCGATTATATCTTTGAAGCGATGCTTGGACATTGTTGAAGGTGTCAGGCGTTTGCCTATGGCGATCCAGTGGCAGAATTCGGACCATTTGGGATCGACTCTTGATGGCGCGTCGGGGTCCGTGAGAACGATGACATAGGACATGTGCTCGGAGAATTTAGTATGGAAAGGGGAGTCCTCTTCAACCTTGTCTAATTCAATCTTGGGTGCTTTTTTGAGATGCTTGGGTTTCAGAGCGTTGCCGAGGTCAGCCGAGTCCTTCTTCCATGATGCACGAAGCCCAAGAGCTGGTGGAAAATCGTCAATGATGTTCGGAATTATCTCAGCTTCGATGAGTCTAAAAATCTCAGCACAAGTCCCATTGACGTCGTAATTGACGGTACTTTTCACGAATATGGTCAAGGTCCCGATTGCCAGGGCCTAGTACCTGTTGTTCATTGCCGACAACGCTGCCGAGCTGGGCTACGAGGAGGAAGGTAAGCTGCCAAAGCATTTTAATACAAATTAATAACGCAATTGGTTTAAAGCGATTAATTAAATATAATTTTGAGGGTTTCAAATTTATGGCGATGGTCTGATGATGGTTTGGTGTTGACATTCCCCGCATTCAACCCCAGGTTTTTCAACCAATGGTCATGATGTCACCAATACCTTTTTCTGACGTGAGTGGAAAGCATGTTCCTCGTAATAAACCAAGATCTCAAACTACCATCTTAACAGTGACCTTATAATTAACGATATATACGAATATTAATTAGCATGAAAAACATACCCAGCTCTGATAACCCGAGATTTCCTTAGTGTCATTTTGTCTTGAACAGCTCGACTTCTGCCATCTGCGGCATGGCTAAATTTGTTGTCACGGTTCAGAGAATAAGGCAAAGCAAGTAATAACAGGGGAGACTGGGCTGCATCGCGGTAAAAACAAGAGAAAGACAACACCAGACAGGAAGAACTGCTATCATCAGCTAAGCCTCGGTTTCCTTAGCCAATCAGAGTCCAACTTAGATGGGACGTGTCCATAAGTATGGAATCAAATGATCGATAGATTGGTATCAATAAGCCGTAGTAGCAGCATAAAATTCAATCTATAAAAGCCGGAAGAACTCTGCCTTTCGCGAAGCATCGCTTCCTTTCTCTATCCAAGCGAGCGGCTCACGTGACTTTCTAAGCTAGATTTGTTCTGCGTACTATCACCATCATACTATGACTCGGCCTCCTAATTAGGGCCCTGTATAGTTGTATAGAGAGCGGACGTATTGTTAATAGCCGGGGCATGGAAGGTGAATGGCCCATTACCAGCAAAGACAAAATTGCTCATGAACGTGAGTGAACCCAACTCGGTCTTGAAATAACTAGGAATCTTTTGAATCGCAGGAGCAGGTATAGCTGCCACGAACTTCTGTTTTGATGATGGGACCGAAGACCAGGCTCCCAGCCCGCCCCCATTAGTTGTTGATGAAACAGGAATATCAGTGGCTGACTGATCAAATTGGATGTTGATGCCATCTGGTTGTGTATCCGTCGCCTTTGAAGGCTGAAGGGAATAAAAGATACTCCAAGGCCAGGTGTAAGAAGGTGATTCCCACCAGCCATTCTCAGATTCCATGGGTGACTGATATCCAACTGTCCAGCACAAAGTGCCACTGATTGTGATTCCTGTGTATCCAATATCAGGCTGGTAGCTACTTAAAGATGCACTGGCAACATTGGTACTTGTCGAGTAGGCCTCAGAGAGCGGATCCTGGGTCTGAGAACTTTGCAGATTCATATCGATATTGACTAGTGTACCTTTGTTTTCACTGGTGGGCAACGGTTCCCAAGAGGCGAAGGGGAGCTAGTCTGGGCGACCTGCCATGATTGCGCGTCTGATGAAGAATCTGACGTTTCGTAAGCTTCAACATAAGTATTGGCTATTGAACTCTGAAGTCCAAGAGCTTTGATTTCTTGTTGTATGAAAAATCCCCAGGGACGAGCCTTGACGAACGCAATTCCTGGAGTCGTAGTGGGATCGCTGATTAAGGTGACATCCGCAAAGTCATTGTTAGACGAAGAGGTGAAGATTCCGTCAATTTTGAAGGCGAATACCAACGTGCTGGCAGCCGGATTATTCGAATTGGGTAAAATGACAAAGCCTACCTCTGTTGGAGCAATGTTCAGTGGTTGAGTTGGCTGGTTTCCATTGTAAGTCACGGCGTAGCCGCCACTGGGTGGGCTGGTCCATATACCGCTGGGATTCCATTGTAGGGATTGTAGATAAGCTAGGGTCCCTCGCGTGAAGAGCGTCCAGTCGTAGGACAAGAACCCACTGGGAGGCGATGCTTCAGATGAAACTGGTAGTGATAGCGTTGTCAGGTCAAGTGCAACTTGAGATACGTCGAACACTTGACCGAACTTGCCCCTCAAGGCAGTCATATGTTTCTGTAGCCAAGAGGGTAAAGCGGTTTCGTCGGTGACTTTCTTGATCTTGAATTTGGCTTGGAATGCGATCACCCATTGCGGATCACCTTTGGCAATGGGCTGTACATACGTATGGCTTAATTGATTGTCCGTGAATGCAGCGCCGTCCGCAAATGTTAAATTGAATGCCACTTGATTGCTTGTCCCTGCCTGAGAAAGATCCACCGTCCAAACTGGAGTTCCGCCGGACGCTGGTAATGCTGGAGGTGCAAGAGTGCCAGAGAAGGAGATATTAGGGCTTGCTGGGTTTGCCGGTGAGGAAAGCTCTCCGTTATTGCTGTTAACGTCGAATCCCCACGAAATTTGCGAACTCAGACCGGTAAGGTACTCAGAAAGGCTTTCGTTAAGGCTTTTTTGACTAATGGCGAAGAACATGTCGGTAATATCTGGGCTGAAGTCAATAAGCTGCGTAGGAGCCATGATGCTTGTTGAATAGTGTGCTGATTTAATCGGTTTGACAAGATTGCTTGTATAGGAGAGCTTTGACTAAGACGAATAAAACTGAAATATGGATGGGAAGGTCTTGGGCAGGTATTTGTCTTTAAGGTGATATTATACGCCGCTGAGCTGGGTATCGAACCATTTCAATAAAATAATGAAGAAGCTATCTGTCCTTCAGCTGGCCACTATAACCTGGAATGGGCCTCGAACCATTCCAGTATAACGAATCAAGATTCCAACTGCTGGCTTAACGAACTACTAGCGCCAAAACCTTACCTATCTCTGCAACGCCACCGAAGTTGGTGGCAACACTATTGGACATAATTCGAGAACTATCAAAACTCGCCTAAGACATGCCTAACACCATCTTTAAGTAGAAGCCCATCAGTTTGTGGCAAGTATTGCCAGAGACGCCACCATTTTTCGTTGCATTGCCGTTCAGCAGAGACATTTTCAAGCGACTATGCGACCCACCAATCATGTCGCTAGTGACTTTCACAAATGTGGGGACGGACACGAACGCGGAGTACTCCGCATGAGAAGATATGCCCTCCCACCAAATACGACAATGACAGTCTGAGAGGCTTCGTAAAGAAAGACGCTAAGATTCGGTGAGAAGATAAGCTTTTATAAGCAAACCACGTGCACGGAGGAGTTTCCGTGCGATTGTATCTTAGTCTATATAACTAACTGCTTCTATACTTACTGCAACCCTCGACTAATTACAACATCCCTCTTATCTTTCACGTTCTCGCATCAAATCCAAAATGCAGAAATTCGACGTGGCAGTGATTGGTCTCGGCGCCCTCGGTAGTGGCGCCGCATACCACGCGGCTCTCAAAGGTGCCAGCGCCATTGCTTTCGAACAATTCGAGCTAGGACATGTTCGTGGCGCATCTCATGATACTTCTCGAATTGTTCGCAAGTCTTATGGGGCTCCGGAGTATGTTAAACTCGCTATTTCTGCATACAAAGATTGGGCTCAATTAGAAGAGCGTACTGGCCAGCAATGGCTCACCATAACCGGCGGTATCACCATTTTTCCTAAGGACTCGCCCAAGAAGGCTAAAGACTACACCGAAAGTCTTAGCGCGAACAACGTACCGTATGAGTTGCTTACTCCGGACCAAGTTAAGGCGCGTTGGCCTCAATTCAATCCTCCGGATGGCTCCGAGACTGTATATACAGCAGATACAGGAATTGTTCATGCATCCAAGTCTGTTGCAGCAATGCAGTATGAGGCCCGAACGCTCGGAGCCGTTTTGAAGGAGAAGACTCGGGTTGACCGAGTAGTCCCTACTGATGGCGGGGTCATCATCGAAACTTCAAAAGGCCGCTTTTGGGCTGGCAAAGTCATCATCGCAGCGGATGCATGGGCCAATGAGCTTTTGAGACCTCTCGGCGCCCAAATTCCTCTTGATGTGATGCAAGAGCAGGTGACCTACTTCAGGCCAAAGCTGGAAGAGATCGCGGCGTACGAACCCGACAAGTTTCCAGTTTGGGTTGTTGCTGCAGAGAATTGGTTCTATGGCTTTCCGACCTACGGAGAACCGACGATCAAAGCTGGTCGCGACATTGCGTATAACAGGATGACGCCTGATAAACGTACATTCGCGCATTCGCCAGAATTACTGGCGGAGTTGGAGAATCTGATGTCAGACATCATCCCTGGGAAGGGAGAGAGTCTACGTACTATAACGTGCCAATATGCTATCACGCCGAATCGGGAGTTTGTAATTAGCCCGTTGAAGCAGCATAAGGATGTTATTGTGGCTCTCGGTGGTGGACATGCTTTTAAGTTTGCGCCGACGATTGGAAGAGTTGTTGCCGAGTTGGCCATTGATGGGAAAACCACGGATGATATTTCCAAGTTCGGTATTCCAAAGACGGATTCTGGGGATTTGGCGGGTTTTGGTGTTGGCAAGACAGCTCCTAGCAGCAGATTGTAGTAGAAGTAGACTAGAATGCACTTGTGGTAGCTCTTGGAATGCCTCAGACTTATTAGATTTCTCCCGTGGAATGCAGATTTTCGAGTGATGCGAGCAGTGAGTGGTAAAGATTAAAACGGCTCAAATACATAATAAAAGGATATCGAGTCTCCACTAACTGTGAAGTGGAATAGCATCATGTCAAATAAGCATGTTCAGTGGAATAGCATCATGTCAAATAAGCATGTTCAGTGCAGGTTCTAGTGATTGTGCTAGGCTCGGGCCGCGTTATCGGCTCAGATTCCGGTAACCGTTCACGTGAGATGATAAGCAATTCATGAAGCTTCACCCCGCTCTTGTCTCTCTACCGCCAAACCCATTGTCTTTAAAGTTCTTTGGCTCCAGTCAAAACTTCGAAATGGAAGGCTCGAGACAAAGACGTGGACATCGCGCTTGTGATCCATGTCGGTACGTATCCTCATCGGCTTATGTCCCGTGTCTCTAACCCAACGCAGGCGCAAGAAGATAAAATGTCCAGGTGAGCGGCCTGTATGCTCCTACTGTCGACGTCTAGGCCAAGCCTGCGATTATCAACCGACTGAGCAAGATATTGCCCAAATCACGCACAATCGCGTCGTGGTGAGCTCACCTACTTGGCCAACATTCAGGGTAGGCGGCTACTTACCAACTTTTTAGGACCGTCGTATTGAAGCCATCGAAGGGAAGCTGGATCAATTGTTACAATGTCTTAAGTAACTCACCTGGAATATAGAGCCCTTTGTGGATTGATGTTGACTTTCGCAGCCAGTTCAAATCACCAACTCACGCGACTCCTCGAATCTCGCCACCGACGTCAGAAGTACTTCCAGAACCAATGGAGGAAGAAGCCTTTCAGCCTCCAGAAAGTATTCAGGATCATACTAGCCCCGAGTCAGTACGATCAGAACGAGACCACAATATCTGGCTGGAAACAGGTATACGGTATCAGACATGGTGTCACAATCAACCATTATCTCTCTTTCGGGTCGACGATTTCCTCACTTCACTTGAGTCTCGCGACCCAGAGCTCCGTCTTGCGGTACAAGCTTTGAGTAGTCGATTCCCTCCTGGTACCCCAGAACATGAAGACAAAGGCGCCATGGTGCAGGAGTGCCGAAAGATTATTATGCTCAATATTGCGAGTAGTAACGTAAAGCTCTCCACTTTGCAGACTCTATGTATTCTCAGTCTGCTGTGCTTTGCAGGTATGCCTCTTTCATTTATCCCGATCTGTTTTTCGCTAAATTATGACAGAGGGGAATGTGATGCAAGCCGGTCTCGATATTGGCATGGCACAGTATTTCGCGACAAGTCTACCATCAGACTCTTTCCTAGATGATCCAACGGAATATCAACTATGTGTACAAAACATATCATTATTACGATCTATGCAAGCCTGCATCTCTGACATTCCGGCGGACAACCTGTTTACGAGCACAAACCGACTTACAGGATCTTCCCGGTCCAGCAAGCGCAACTTGTCGTCTAGCGTCTTGGACTCAGACTTCGACAACGGTCTTATGCGTCATTTGGCTCTCGCTGCTGAAACTTGGCACATGGCAAGGGCTTATGCGGCATATCAAGTTGGGCCTGATGAGCCACCGCCATGGGATCCTAGCTCTGATTACTCACTCATCATGCTACGACATATGGAACTTGATGTGCAATTTCCACTAAAATATCGGTATGCGAGGAATAAGTTTGGGGCTGTTCCCCCTGATGCTCTCCATGAAGGAAGAGACTATTGGGCTCCATGGCTACTCTACCAATTTCTCTATGCAGGAATCGCTTCTCTTGTTAACCATCCATTCTTGCTGTCTATGCGCTTGAGAAACTTTCGCCATATGATGCCTCAAACATTTCTTCATCAGTCATATGACCAGATTACCCGAAGTAGTGCCTGGATCATTCACTTCTTGAATCTCATCGAAAAGCAGCGATTTCAGGTCTCCGATCCCTCGATCACGCATTGTGTTGCTATTGTAGCTACGATACATCTGCAACATAGTTTTGTACCGGATGATATCCTTCGAACAAAGGCGCAAAATGGGTATGATACTTGTTTGAGATTTTTGGATCGCATGGGCAAGATTTGGCCCTGTGCAGCCGCGATGGTAATGTCTATGATCCAGTAGATATAGCGACCACTAATCCATTTTAGGCGCTGAACCTACGAAATCTCCAAGAGAGTATCACCATGGAACCATTTGTAGCGGGTCAAAGCAACCAAGCCGGCGGACCGCACTGCTCATGGTCCATCAACGCCGACTTACTCTGGAACATTCTCATCTACGAGCGAGCAGGTCGTCACAATGCTGCCGCAGATAGAACCATGTTCGGTAACGGTGTTACTTCAAAGGCCAGCCACCACGAGGAAGACATAGCTGAGTTCGCAATGGTAGGATCAGCAGGAATGTCCGGCCATAAAACTGTTGCTGTAGAAGTCACGGCTTATGCACCAGATGACGATGAGGAAGAATGCTTTGGCGTGGA
Source organism: Fusarium concolor (assembly GCA_013184415.1). NCBI lineage: Eukaryota > Fungi > Ascomycota > Sordariomycetes > Hypocreales > Nectriaceae > Fusarium > Fusarium concolor. The sequence continues at coordinate 69,417 of JABCJY010000027.1, forward strand.
TCAGACTTCGGCGGGAACGATGGAGAGTGGATGGGATATGGATGATCGATTGCGTGAGAGTTTGGGGGATGCAGATGCAATGGATCAAAATCATTTGTTCTTGCAAGTTTCGGACTTCGGGAAGGCGATTGATAATTGGTTTAGTGTTGATGCCAATTGATAGTTTGGTGGAGGAACTCAAATTTTACTTTGATCAAAAGGCAAAAGTTTCATCAAGACATGTTATTCATCACTACAGTCCGTACAACAGCAACACTACCAAGACAAGACACCTTCGCTGACTCCAGGGCAATGACCAAGCTCCAACCCAGCACAAAACTTCTCCTCCGCCTCCAATTTCATGTTCTTTGAACCCGCAGGCTTCCTGGTCGCAGGCCAAATTGGGTCACCGCCGTTCTCCTTCTCTTCCTTCTCCCGATAACTCATCAAGAGTTCGCGAACAACGCCCTGGAACCAAATCGGGCCTTGTTCTTTTTCAGGATGAAGCTGCCCATTGACAAAGATTCCACCATTCAGATTTCGCTGCGCACCATTACAGAGGTCCTTGTCTTCTGTCATGACTCTTTTGAAGAAACTATCAATAGTAGAAAAGTCTTCATCACTGGCGTCGTTCTTTCGGTAAATATCGTACTCCATCTTGGTTTGGGTGGCTGAGATTGGGATGCAGCGCTGCATGAAAAAGAAGTGAGGTCTATTCGCTTGTCAGTCGTATATTCTTTAAGGGCCGAGAGGGATACGTACGTTACAGTGAATGAAGCGTTAGGAAAGAGGAAAGTACTGGCAACTTTGACTACTTCTTTCTTGGGATCTTTATTGGGACCATAATGAATGATGTAGTTCTTCGTCGTCTCGACGGAGTAACTGTCCAAATCGATGTTTGCGGCGACGTCGGGGTGACTCGTAGCGCAGTGATAGCATTCGTTGTAGTTATCAGCTAAAGTCTTCCAGTTATAGTCGCCAATCATTGACCAGTGGTGATCATAGTGGTAATCGTTGTCAAGGTCGAAGACTTTGAGACGATCTTGGGTATCGACACCTTCAAAGTCAGTGTCCCAGGCGATTTCCGGTGTTTCGGACGCATCAAAGTTCACCCAGACAAAGCCGATACTATCAACATGAGTATGGATCGAGAACAGGCTATGCTGTGACTTGTCGAACTCCGGTACCGTGTCAAATCTCGGTGCTTTGGCCAGATTACCCTTGAAGCTATATGACCAGCCGTGATATTTGCAAGACAGAATGCTTGCGGAACCGCTCCCGTCTGTGATGACTGGGTATGCACGATGACGACAGATATTGTGAAATCCATTGATGTTGCCGTCGCGGTCTTTCACAAGGAAGAATGAGAAGCCGGCTTCTTCAAAGGAGACGTAATCACCGGCCTCTTGGAAGCGGAGGCGGTGAGTTACCAATAGCCATTTTCTAGAGAAGATGGCGCGACGTTCTAGGCTGTAGAGAGGGGCAGAGTGATACCAGGATGCTGGGAGAGCGTGCTTCTTCTCACCGACATCAAGGTCTGGCTTAGAAGACGGAGCTGAGTTGAATAAACGAAACATGTTTATTGATCCTGAAGAATGAACGATGAAATATTTGTGTCTCGCGTTTCGCAGACTGTGCGAGCTTTGGATACCACGATAACGAGTCCATTTTTATAAACATCCTTTAATACCAGGTCATTAAACGTCTACTGCAGCCTCATAACTGTGGCAATCTAATGAGCATGGCTTGGACGGAGATGGCCCGTGTGATCAGACAACTCTCAATTCGGAGGCTACCCCGCATGGTAGCATTGATGACAGGAAGGGTGAGTGGGTACGGCATTGCCCCGTACCCAGTTGATAAGGATGCAGCGCGTGTAACATTTCCACTTTTGGAAACATTCAAGCCACTTGTTATCGCAATGTTGATCAATACCTGTATTTGGCCTATGGACGATAAGGAGCATCCATGCGTATCTAATGTATTGTTTGGCCGGATGTTCTGCGACATGTCTGGCTGTCTGATTATCTCTTGCAGATTGCCTGCCGAGCACTTGATGAGAGCTATTTTCCAATATGCGTTTAGTGGTATCTCACACTTAGTAGTTGCTTCAGGTCGTTGTTGGAGTCGCCCAAGACTGTAATTGGGCAGCGGCCAGAGATAAGGGAGGGCACGGAAGAGTATCCATCCGTCCGCCAAACTTTAATTGAAAAGGCGCTAACGGATTATCCTCCGTGTCAAATGAGGCCAGTGCCATGTCATCAGGGTTCATTCGAAATAGTAGGCAATCGGCTGATCCATCTCTTCGTAACTCAGGAGCTAAATCTTCGACGTCGAAGTAATTTGCTACATTAAACTGAGTCTACCCAAAGTCATACGCCGATCGCGTGAAGCACCATTCTCATCTGTCAGACCGGAGACAACAAAGCCGAGTCCGATTAGTTGAAACCCTCAGGCCAGAACTCATCCAACCACTCATAAGGATCCTCAGGCTCATAAGCATTTGTCACCTTGCCCTTGAATTTCGTGATGTTATCCCGAGTCTCGTTATACAGAGCATACTTTTCGTCGGGTCCATTTCCGATGTAGTAAGGGACAGTTTGCACATTGTTTCCAATCTCTTTGTCGACAATGCTGGTCACATTGTCAATCTGGGCATCCTTGAGGCGGAACTCGTCGCCATAGTTAGGATTGATCTAGAACAAGTCAGGCATCGTCAGAAGTAAATAGCAGAGGTACGTACAATTCCCATTCGGAGGCCATCAACGGCAATGACGTTTTGGATCGTCGCATTTCGCTTGGCTTGGTTCAAGCAGTTTCCGCAGGACTGGTAGAATGTGCCAAACCCCTCGGCGTAAAAGCCAGTGATATTGTACTTGCCACCCAGGGAATTGTCTTGGAATATCTGTGAGGATTAGCAGAAGCCTTTTCTTATGACATTAGGTACGCGCCTTGTCTGTGGCACTTCGAGCTCCGCCTCCAATGACTCTCAATTGCGTATTGAGACCTTTAGATGTCAATGCATCTTCACAAACATCTTCCCACCAAACTTTCACAGTCAGCATAGCACTACATAGAACCATGGAGAAGGTAACATACCATTCTCAACCCAAGCATCGCCCAAAGCATGGATACCCTCAGCTTGGTGCTTTCCGATGATGACATTGCGAATAGTCGCACCAGGCATCAAATTAAAGACAGCATCAGCATCAGTGCCCTCGGCCTGCTCATTGCAGCTACCCTCAGGACGTTCAAAACGTTTCATCTTGCCATCGAACACCTCACCAGGCATGATGTACTTGGCATTTTTGAGGACGACAGTCTCCTTCGCGACGGGAAACTTAGTGATGGGAAAGGGGAAGCGAGGTGGTGGTCTCTGGCTGAGATCTCCCTGAGTGGCATCTGTATCACCTTGTTTGCCATCGCCAGTCTTGGATTGACGCATGTCGATGACGGCACCTTGGGTGATCGGGAGGAGGGAGAGGAGTAGTGAAACCTTCATTGTGAATAGAGGGTAGTAAGGCGATCTTTCTGTCAACAGATAAAGCTATAAGAAAGGAATTCTTTTTTTTTTTTTTTTGGAAGGTAAGTGATGGTGGACGAGGTGATTGGTGTAGGGTATATATGTTTCTGGAGCCCACACCCCCAACTCGCCAACGCATGTCCACACCGCAGCGCCGAGGACACACTGTCATTAATTCAAGCAATCGAGAGTGCCAAATGTTGCTAGTTGCATAAATCCTGAGAAACAGTATTCTACTTAGCTTGTACCTGCTGGCTGCGATTCAAGCACCATCTTGCGGCCAATCAGGTTCTTTAAACATTCAGTAATGTGTTTCTCGTGCATCTAATTAATAAGACGCTTTTAATTGTTGGTCTAGTGGTAGTGTAGCATGTCGTAATTGGGGTACATGCCGGACCATCCGTTCTATCTTTCCATCAATTAAATACAGATAAAATGCGATTTTGCCATATAAAAGATGTCGTTAATTTAGGCTCATTCACGTGTACAGTGGGGGATCTAAACAAAAGGCGGGGAAATGCTTATTCCAACGACAAGATAATAGGGAAGTTTGGCCACTGGAATGGCTGGTGTCGCAAATCACGAATCGCTCCCGCCAATCAGAGCGCGCCCCTTAAATTAGGGGGTGACCACCCCATGGCAGGTCATGTGCTGAAACATTCCACTAAAACACGCCAACCGAGTGAGATAAACCTTACTCTGCCCAATTAAATATTCTTGGCCTACGTCGTCCTGGCTGCGCCAACGATTGGGGGTTGTTTAGGGGGCATTGCACAACCCCCAATGACATTTAGGCGGGGAACAATTTGCTTGGACTATTCCCTGCGTTCCTCAAGCTCAGTTAAAATATTCCAACCCTTGACTGTTGGATGACTTCATCCGACATGTCACGGCCAACAAGACAGATCAAGGTCACATAACTAGATACCCTACTTGGCATTTTGTTCAATTGCAAAACTCCGAAAGTTTCCCCACTATCAATTGAGGTGAGAGCAAGGAGTAATTACGTTCCCAGCTTATCTAAATACCTCGGTGCAGTTTTGCAATACCAACTCAGCAGCGCTCCAATTAAATACTTCAAGTGATAAATTGTATCTTTAACGTTTAGCGAAAATAAGCCTGTTTGCTTGATGTACAGGATCTGAGCTGTTGAAGTTACTTGCTATATCGAAGTATGGTGCCTGTTTGGCAAGCGAAAGTGAATTTACTCATAGGAAGGGGTTCTAAATCGAGAGCGACAGACCAGATTCTCTAGGTAATGGAATTTCTTATACGCCTCCTAATTTTCTTCTTCAAATTCAGAGGTTTGGCAATTCGTCGATTGTCAAGTCGAGCGCGTCTGTGATGGTATAGGGTAGTTAGGATTTGTTATTCTATCTTGATGTCCAACTTCTTCTTAGCTTTATTGTCAAGTCCTGAGCAAGATCTCTGAAGCAAATTGCCTACTCAAGCTTTTTTATTAGAGATCAGAGTGAAAACTTCCATCTATGCTCAGGATTCGGTGTTCTTCCGCTCAGTTTTCAACCTACGCCATTGCAAAGAGGCGCTGACAGATCCCCTTCCTTTCTATTTCATGTTGCAAATGTACGTGATGCAATGCTGTACGCTTCTAACTGGCGTTCATATTGGCGTAGTAAGTAGTAAGAGAAGCAGTGGCCTCCAAACCTAGCAGCTCCCGACCTGAACTTTAGCAACTGAAGTTTAGGATCATCTCTTTAAGTCACAGCCTTGACATCGATGTTTGTTACCCTTACATGCGGCTTGTAATCTCAAATTATTAAGCTAGTATTGAAAATATTGAGTTGTCAGAATTAGTGAAGATACTCCAGGTCTAGGGTAGGATGCAACTATGTCGACGACATCTGCAGTTGACAGGACATTGCGCGGCTTCTGAGAAGCCTAAGGTCGTGGTGGGTTTAAGTCAAAGAAAACACCCTTCGTGTCTGTGCTGGATAAAGCGGTGCGACCCCCAAACCTTCAACATCACGGTAGACCTTGACTTTCTTCGTTTACCTTGATTCGAGGAAGATCTGTACGTTGGGGGACTCTTCCCCAAACAGTCGTTCCGTCCATATGAACCAGATGCTACCTCTCGCCCCCAAAGTTCGGATTCCAAATATGGGGGTATGTTCGACCAATGTTGCATGCATGATGTAACGCAGAAGAGACGATGTTCATGCAGAGTAACATTCGGATCTATGCAGCTATGCCGCATACGGATGGAACAGACAGAATTTTATCAAGTGTACGGTTGGCTCTCTGTACCGTAAAACGGCCATGAGGCCTTAGTTGGATGGTCGGATCGGCGTAACTAGCAGATCAGTGATTCTTCAATTGTCACTGGATTTATCCCCCAATCACCAAGTCCCTGTATCGTCATTACCCCGGGATTTGAACGGCCGGTGCCGATCTTCCCGCAATAGTGACAGCGGGATACAGATCATCACACTCACGGAAATGTTATTATCCACCAACCACGGCCATTCGCTCTTGTTGACTCCGCCAATGACAGCTCCCCATACCATTGATCTTTTCCGAACGCAACTCTGCCAGTGAGTTTAATCATTTTAAGTACTGTCGTAATGCAAGGTCTTTTGGTCAAACAGTCCGTTTCTAGTCCAATAGTATGTTAATAAAATTGGTGATGTCTTGCCTGAAAGGGTAATCCCAAATATGGTCTCCGAGGTCCGCAGTCTCGATTGGGTATTAGGACATTGCACGATGTTGTACTTACAGTTACGGTCGAGATTTAAGTAGAAAAATGAGTATCTATAAGAATCTTGAGAAATTTCAGGTCAACAAGTTGATTTCAATCGACTTATCAATCATCGACTTTGAGTAACTCATCCATTCTCTCATTTCAACCAGTCCATCTATCTCTGAGCTAGTGAACGCAAGTCACTGTTGCATCATGAAATTCGCTTCGGCCCTTACTACTCTCTTCGCCACCTTGGCGCTTGGTTCTCCCCTCGAGAGTCGCGACGCCTTGCTTAAGCGCCAAGCTGCTGAACCTTGCAGCGTCGGATACTGTACTCAGAATGGCGGGACCACTGGCGGCGCCAAGGGCCAGACTGTCACTGTTACTTCTGTCGCTGCTCTGATTGAAGCTGCCAAGCGCGATGGGCCTCTTACGATCATTGTCTCCGGCAAATTGACGGGTAGTGACAGCGTCCGTCCTACCGCTGACAAGACCATTATCGGTGCAGCCGGTAGCTGTAAGTAAAGCCTGCGAAGCTGGGGAATCTGTTTTGACTAACCAAACAGCACTCACTGGTGTTGGATTCTATGTTCGCCGCACGAAGAATGTCATCCTTCGCAATCTCAAGATCGCCAGAGTCGATGCTAAGAATGGGGATGCAATCGGTATCGATGCGTCAACCAACGTCTGGGTTGATCACTGCGATCTCTCCGGTGACCTTAGCGCTGGAAAGGATGACCTTGACGGTCTCCTTGACATTTCCCATGGTGCTGATTGGGTTACTGTCTCCAACACCTACTTCCACGATCACGTAAGTTAGATGGCTACAGGGTAACTACAGGGTAACCAGGATCATTACTAACATTTCTCAGTGGAAGGGCTCTCTGATCGGTCACTCCGACAATAACGGCTCTGAAGACAAGGGCAAGCTTCATGTTACATACGCCAACAACTACTGGAAGAATGTCAGCAGTCGCCAGCCTCTTGTTCGCTTTGGTACTGTCCATATCGTTAACCAGTACTGGGATGGTATCCTTCTCTCTGGTGTCAACACTCGCATGGGCGCTCAGGTTCTTGTTCAGAGCTCTGCTTTTGCCAATTCCGTTGAACGCGCAATCTTCTTTGCTGATTCCAAGGAAACTGGTTATGCTGTTGTTGAGGATGTTGATCTTGGTAGCTCGGTCAACTCTGCGCCTAAGGGAACTCTGACTTCCTCGTCGCTCCCTTATAAGGTTACGCTTCTTGGATCCAAGAAGGTGGCTTCGGTTATTCCTGAAACTGCCGGTCAGAAGCTGTGAGCAGGCCGTGGTAATGGGATATCGATGCTGAAGAGCGAATGGTTGGAGTTGTGCGAGGATTGTCAACAGCATTCCAAGACGCTAGTTATTATAACAAATCGAGGTCCTTAATTAGGCAAGCTGCTGTTGATAGTTAGTGACATAAATGAAACAAATGGAAGTGCCTTTTTAGCTTGCTTTGGATGTTTGTATTAAGTGAGATAAGGTTTGTGTTAGTAAAAAGCTCTTCAACTACTAGTTAGAAGAGCTATTCTCTTTGGGTAACGGTCCTTTAAAATCTACAGTCTTTCCAACTCACCTTTGTATCGAGTCTATTGCCAAAACAATAGTAATAATACATAAATATCCAGCCTGTACGATTCCTCTCCCGCTTCATAAATGTGGGATGAGCCGGCCTCCGCTTAAGAATACTCCCGGCAGAGTCTCCAAAAAAGGCAAGCCCGCTGCATGCCGCTCCGAAGGGTCGTCATGAAACTTTCTCTTAAGATTGAAGTTGTAGATAGCCTCAAAAAGAACAAGATGAATAAGAAGAAGAAGCCTAAAACGAAGTTATGAGAAAGGCGGCGTCTGAAACGCGTTGTCATGACAGAGTTTGGGATAAGGAGAACCAGCTGCTCAATACAGACAACCACGTAGTAATACCATGCAGACGAATGAGAAGTATTGCATTAATTCGATGACCCTCAGGCGTAACAGCTCCCAGTCGCCTCAGTGTTGCAAATCACTTGCCGGACTGGGCTCTGGCCTAGGTCAAGCCGTAGATAAGCCCATCAGTTTTGTGTACGCCTACAATGACAGTACTGCCAACATCAGGGTCTTCATATCTCATCTACTTGAACATATAAACAAATTCTAAGGGGGAAAATTAGCTTTGACTATAGTGCTCACTTGAGAATAACCCACCTAACTCACGGCAAAGATTCTCTACGATATCTATACAGTGAATCGATATACTGTTACAACTTAGGTAGCACAGTGACTCATTGGTCAGCTTAGATGAAGACTAAATCGGCAGACAAGCTTTCAGCCGCAGGGATACACTGCAAACAAAACATTTATATCACGCTTAGACGTTATACAAATGCTTCAACACTTCTAGGACACGTAGAATGTTTGGCTCAAAGCCTAAGACCTTGGCATAAGATTATATAAAAGAATTAATTGGCGGACGTATATACAATCGCTTCTGCCAAGAAGAAGAAGAATATTTATCATGATTAGAGATCCAGCCACCCAACTGAGGCCAACATTTCATTATCCTAACTTGTTGTGGCGCAAGGGATGCTACCAGACTCTAAGACAACAGCTCATCCCGACGTTTAAGGGTTAGCTTCAGTGATAGAAACATTATCGATACCAGTAGCAAGTGTAACCCTCTGGCCGTTGGTACATCGAAGTCTCAGGTTGAGTGAAAAACCGCTGGAGACCGGCGTGAAGTTAATTTGGAACTTCTGGTAGGAATCAAGGTTGTTGAAGTCCAAGCGCCACTGAGAGATGAAGGCATCGCCCTGCTGGCCTTGAATGACACAGATGGTGGCGGCGTTGATGATAGGAGCGGGGCTGCTGAAGACGGTGGCGTCGAACTCGATTTTGTACAGGCGACTGGTGTCGAGGCCGCTCACGGTCTGAGTGGCCTGTTGTTGTCCGATAGCGTAGTCGTTTGTAACCTGGAAAACACTAGGAGGTTTAGGTTAGTAAGTGGTCTACAAGGATAAAGGGGCAAGCTTACAGATAGTTGCTGCCTGCGGCGGGGAATCCAGGGTCGCTGCTCTTGATGTTCGAGCTTTGCAAAGTCCAGGCCGAGGCATCAGTAGCCTCAAAGCCGCTGTCTCGAACGACGTTGGTTGGGCCGGCAGGTTCAGCGGTAGTAGTTATAGCAGCTTCAGTGGTTGTTGTCTCGGCATCAGCGGTAACGGTAGTAGTAGTCTCAGCCACAGATGTCTCAGCAGCGGTCGTGGAGACCTCAGCGGTGGAGCCTTCCTCGGTAGCTGTCTCTGTCTCAGTAATAGTAGTCTCAAGCTCAGTGGTGATACCAGAGCTGGCGGTGGCGGACTCGGTGATGGTCGTCTCGAAGTCGCTGAGAGTGAAGGTAGCCGAAGTCTCCACGGTGGTAGCAGAGCCAGTGACGATAGTATCAGTGCTCAGAGTCTCAACGGCGGTAGCAGGGGCAGTCGCAGTATCGGTGCTCAGTGTCTCGGCAGTAGTGGTCGTCGTGGGCTTGACGGGACGGCAGGGATGAGCCGGACGGGCATTGACTGCGGGGAGCAGCGCAGTGCTGAGAACAGTGGCGAGAGAAACCCAACGCATCGTGAATATTAAAGAGAGTAATTGACGTAACGTCGGTAAGCGAGTGACTGTAAAAACGAGTGTACGAACGACAACGTTGGGGAGAAAAAGAAGTTAGTTTGGGGATGGGCGAAGGTTTTTAATATGGCGTATGGGAAGGGCAGGCGATCGCGAGCCAAGACAATAAATAAGCATTTTAGTCAATAGTACGAAACAATAGTTCTGAAAATCTAGCCCAGACTTTCCTAGATTAAACAATATTGAGCTTGATTGTTGTTAGCGCAGCGCAAACTCAGCGCCGAATAGCTGAGTCAATTCAGCTGAATTCAATAGTCTAAAAATTTGGTCAGGGGAAATGGGCCGCTAAGCCCGCAGGACATCAACCGAATTCAGCGACTCAGCGGCCAATTGCAAATGGCCATCAAATGATCAGCCCCTAATAATAACCGAGGAGATTAGCAGATTGCAGATTGACTCAGGATGACGCCTTTTTTCGTATTAGTTGAAGGCTGATCCTATTCAGTCGCTGCTGGACGATCCGTGGCACTTGTTCCACCAATCGTATCAAAGGGCGAGAGCAAGCCACTGACCGCAGCCACAACACAGCCACGATAGCCATAATACCCTGACTGTCGTTTTGAGAGACGCTGTTTTTACAATTGGATAGCAATTGGATAGCAATTGGATATAAGTTGTACAAATGGCATATTTCTACTACTATATTTCTTTAGATTTCTTGCTGCTTGTGCAGGTCGAGGTACTCTTCTTTGCTTTGTTATGACTTGGTCAGCTTTGCATCACGTTCACCATTCTTTTTGCTTTTTATGTATTGCGTTTGCATTGAATACGGAAATCACCGACGCATCTATTGGAAATCCTATTATTAGACACGCAGCCGACCTAGTAGCACGGAATATCGTTATGGCATATCTCATAGTGCGCGTAGATAACCAGCTATAGCTAACTAGCTACTCGAAGTCCAATATTGCAACAGCTTTTAAGTAAGAGAAATGGTGACGGTCAAAGAGCTGCACGACTGGAACACAGTGGGATATTCCATAGTCCTTTTATATTCATTTGAAAGTGGTTCGATAACCTTAGTCAAGTTGACAAAAAACGTCGTCGGGCAATAGAGTCTCTAAGTATAGGTACTCATATCTAACGGCTGGGATGCGACGGCATGATCGCCTCAAAGCTGCTATCATACTGATAAAGACTGTGAAATATAGGACTAAATCAGACATTTACTAGAGAGACAGTTACTGATCAGCTCCTTTCGCATCTCCAGACGGCTATCCGCCATCTCGGCAGTGTCTTATCTGGTAAGACTTGAATCACGTTGACTTGACCCAATTGCTAACCTCCAGCTTGCGGTTTATGAACTCTTTTTTGAATCTTCCTAGACTGAATGTAGGGAGCTTTTGAGTCACGGAGTATGATAAGAAGAATAAGTAGATTAGAGAGCAGATATATCTGCTTGAAGATGGATGAAAATAGTGAATGACAGAATGACAATGATGTTAATAAAATGGGATGCTTTTGGTCGGCGGGACCAATGCCTTTCAAAACAATAACCGAAACCTTCACATCTTCAACGATAAAAGATTACACTTATCCCTATGATTTCACAATAATAGAACCAGCATCTGTTATTCAAGCCATAAGTATTATTTCCCAAGGCCTCTAGATATTACTGATTATGTTCTTGCTGGGTTCTGTTGGTTACCCTATGCTTGCTCACAGGCAGCCAGAGTGGGTCGCAATCTACTTCCAAGACTCTAGTTTTCTCTTGGTTAAGCATCACGATACTCCTTTTTCTCTCATGACATGATAATGTTCCGCTGCAGAGACTATGGCCGACGCCCAGGGAAATCTGTTTCCAGCTTGGCGTCTCGTGTTTATTAATCTTTGTTATCTACCAAACACTCGCGTTCGTCACCGAAATCGACCGCGCTCACTTTCGTGAATCTAAGCCGAACAGTTATCTCCGAGCTCATGGCGGCGATCAATGCTTGCCGGACTTCAACGCCGCTTCACCTACCAATGAAGCAGATGTATTACGCAAGTCCTGTTCAAATGTATATTCATACTCTCCTTCAACATCTCGGATAGGCACTGCCACGGCTCATTTCGGCGATCCTCAACCGCAATACCAGAAAGCACTGAAGACCCATCTCATGCAGAATCTGGTGCATAAAACACATCTAGATGTCTTCTGTTCGGAAATAGTTGACGGAATCTGGAACAAGGCAGCTTTGATACTATCTCTTCTTCTAGAAGAAATGACGAAACCAGCAGGGGCGCGCTTAGAATGGCTGTTCTGGGTTAATACCGATACTATAATCCTCGATCCTTGCAGGCCTGTTTCCAGCTTCCTACCACCAGGCCTTTTGGCTCGTCAAGGGTAAACAAGATCTGCTGACAAACTGCACTTGATACTTTCCAAAGACTCGAACGGCGATCTCGCCGCTGGTGTTGTCCTCGTGCGAGTGGACCGCTTGGCGATAGACTTCTTTAGCGACCTCCTCGCCTTTCGACATTTCCAGCACAATGCCTCTGCCCCACTTGAAGAGCGGACCGCGATGGGGACGCTTATCCAAGAGCCAAGATTCCGGAATAGTGTTGTGCAGGCCCCATGCGTCTGGTTCAACGCTTATCCTCCACTCACTACTGCGAGCTTTGAGTCTGGTGAGAGGAATGATAGACTGGGGTATAATGCCAGGAAGGGAGACTTTCTGGTGAACTTTGTTGGCGTTGAGGATACAGATCAGGAGATTGGCCAATGGGCGGATATAGTTAAGCGACAAAAGGGACTATGGCCAACCGAGGGGCTGTTGAGGAATCTTACAGCCGACATTAGGAATTTTTGAATTGATGAAGGATATAGAGCTTAGTTGACGGGTCATTGGTTAACGTGATGTTTTCAGGCGTACTACGCAATGAGAATCCAAGGTTCACTTGTATTATCAGAGCATACCATTATTGACAATTATAGACTCCGCTGTCGCTATATGACTGAGACTCTTATTATCTATTAACAAAACTTCTATAATCTGTCGCGCAATTATCCCAGTCCGCAGAACTTGCACGTGGACATTCCGGGGTAATCTCAACTCCCGGGGTCCAACAACAAAATCTGACAGAACGCAATTCCTCACCTTACATATCCAGTAAAGATCAACCGCGCACATGATGCCTCGTATCCATCTCAAACAAAAACTTGCGATCATTAGCTTCTTTTCTTCGCGCGCGAATAGGAACCCCGCGTTTCTAAACAAAGTGCGGAGAAGATAACCTAAAAACATAGTCTCAGCCGATCCTCGTGACTAGACTTTGCAGGGGTCGGTGGGATACCCTGAAGAGGATGGAATTTGTCGATCCGGGGGAATAACTACCGAATGACGTTGCAAAAAGAGCAAATAACTTGGGATAGCGAGCGCCAAGAGTCGTATAAGGAGTTTTCATAGGATGGGTTGAAGTTCCGAGACTAATCGGGGCAATTGAGGACATTGAGTGGGGATGATGGAATGCTGAGTCTAGAAGCGCTTATAGAAATGCCAACTGGACTATAAAAGGCGCGGATACTCGCAAGATCATAACTGACCTAAACAACGGTCTTGATCTCATCCCCGGACGACTGCCCATCATCGCCATGCTTCCCAAGCTTTCCCTCGCCCTGCTATCCCTAGCAGTCGGCGTCCGCTCCACCACTGTCGCTGATACCCTCTCTTCATTGTCCGTTACAAACCTGGACAATGTTCGCGGTCACATTCATCTGCCCTCTTCCTCAAACGGCCACTCCATATCCTGGCGCTCCAGCGATCACTCCATCATCAGCAAAGATGGTCTCGTCAAGCGCCAGAACAATGACGAAGATGTTCTTCTCGTCGCATCAGTCGAACTAGACGGCCAAGTTCATGAACGCGAGTTCAACGCTTCTGTTCGTCGAGCCGTGCAGCAAGATCCATATGAAGCATATGCGTTCTTTTACTTCACGGGTAACTCGAAGCATGGAGAGAATATCTATTTTGCGGCTAGCAAGGGAAATAATGCTCTTGATTGGCAGGAGCTTAACAAGGGTCAACCTGTTATTACATCCAAGCTTGGTACAAAGGGTCTGCGAGACCCTTTTATCATTCGTTCGCCTGAAGGTGATACGTTTTACCTCATCGCGACAGACCTGTCCATTGGAAGTGGTACTTCATGGGCCGATTCCGTTCGAAAAGGTAGTTTATACCTTGAAGTCTGGGAATCTCATGATCTCGTTACGTGGTCTGCGCAGCGCCACGTAAAGGTTTCTCCCAACAATGCTGGAAACACCTGGGCTCCTGAAGCATTCTGGGATGAATCCAAGAACGCATTTGTTGTATTCTGGGCTTCGTCTTTGTACAACACGGCGGATCACTCGGATAACTCTTATCATCGCATGATGTACTCTCTCACGCGCGATTTTGTCACGTTCTCGAAGCCGGAGATTTGGCAGGATAGCAAGACAAGTCGTATTGATACGACTGTCTTGAAATCTGGTAGTTCTTTCTATCGATTTACCAAGGATGAGGCGTCTGTGAGTGGATGCACGGATATCATCCAGGAAAAGTCAACCAATCTGCTGGCGCCTGTGAGTGGATGGACTGTTCAGGCAACTTGCATCGGCTCCAAAGCTGGACTCAAAGCTGTTGAGGGTCCTACGGTTTTCAAGAGTAATCCTAAGGATGTGAACGGCGAGAAGTTCTATCTTTTTGTTGATGAGTATGGCGGTCGGGGCTACGTTCCTCTTGAAACGAGTAACTTGGATAAGCCTGATTGGAAGGTTTCGAAGAGTTATAAGCTTCCATCGAGTCCGAGACATGGAACGGTTATTCCTATTACTGCGAAGGAGCATGCGAAGTTGTTGGCTACGTATGGAAAATGAGGGGATAAGTTGATTGATTGTACAGGATAGGAAGATAGAGGTTCAATTGATGTTGTTTGAAGTTATTGGTTCTCAGTCTCGTGATAACCTTCTGTGTCCTATTTTAGCTTAGCGTAGATGATAGTTTCGTAGGAAATCTCTCTGGCCGCTTGACAATCCGCCAGCTTCATATTGTATTATCCCTCTGTATAGATGATCAGCACTGGAATCTTAGTCAATTGAGACAAACCAACCATTCGATGATCATTTCACCTTCAATATTACCCCTCATTCGAATAGCATCATAATTCCTGGGGTAAATAGCCATTTCTAGGATCGTGCTGATCGCTGTAAGAGCTCCAATCACAGAGCTCCAATTCTCCTGCAAACCCCTCATTTATGCAACGCCGTGGCTAAATTGCCAATTCTCGTGAGATACCCCAGGTAGTTTGGAGGATCATGACGGCACGAGACGGAATTATTACTACTCCACCAATGCGAGCTGCATTTGCCGAAGTTACATCGGCATTTACGGATTGCAATCCGTAGAGGTGAGATGCAGAGCGCGATGTAACTGGTATATAAGATAAAGGTCATCACATATGTTTTTTCAGTATGCGCCAAGATATTGCATGAGGCTATCTGATCAATTGCGATAGGCTGCGAATATGAAACTATCCAACTTCATTCTAACAGCCCTTGCGGCTGGCTTCTGCCATGCCCAAAATGTCCTACCACGCGGCTATCGCCCATCCGACGTCATCCTCGACAAGCGCGAACTCCTCCAAGACATCGTAACATTCGACGAACATTCCCTGTTCATCCGCGGTGAACGCGTAACAATCTTCTCCGCCGAAATCCACCCCTTCCGCCTTCCCGTCGCTTCCCTCTATCCCGATCTCTTCCAAAAGGTCAAGGCCATGGGTTTCAACATGGTTTCGTTCTATGTTGACTGGGCTCTTTTGGAAGGTAAGCCCGGAGAGTTTCGATCAGAGGGTGCACTGGACCTTCAGCCGTTTATTGATGCGGCGAAGGAGGCGGGTGTTTATCTTCTTGCGAGACCGGGGCCGTACATCAATGCTGAAGTTTCTGGTGGTGGATTTCCGGGTTGGTTGCAGAGGGTTAAGGGCTTTTTGAGGACTAATGCTACGGATTACCTCGAGGCTACTGACAAGTAAGTCTTCTTACCTTAGTGTAGTCATGGCTGACATTTTGTAGCTACGTCAAACATGTTGCTGGCATTGTTGCAAAAGCTCAAATCACAAATGGTGGGCCAGTTATTTTGTACCAACCAGAGAACGAGTACAGCGCTGCGCAAGGAACACCATTTCCAAACCATGACTACCTGAAATATGTGAATGATCAGGTTCGAAAGGCTGGAGTTGTTGTTCCGCTCATCAATAACGATGCTTGGCAAGGAGGTACTGGAGCGCCGGGGACTGGACCTGGAGCTGTCGATATTTACGTAAGTAAGCTTGCTGAGTGGTGAAAACAATCACTAATTTAAATAGGGCCACGATGGATATCCTGTCGGATTCGACTGCGTAAGGATTTTGGTCTGAAGAGCTTTCACGGCGCTAACAGTTGCAGGCAAACCCGTATACCTGGCCCAAGGATGGCTTGCCCACGACGTGGCATGCAGAGCATTTGAAGAAGAGCCCCAAGACACCATACTCGATCATTGAGGTTCGAATTAATGTCCGCGACTATAGAGCCATGACTGATCGGCGACAGTTTCAAGGAGGAGGATTTGATCCTCCTGGTGGAGGCGGCTTCGATGGCTGCTACGATCTGACCAATCACGAATTCGCCCGCATCTTCTACAAGAACAATCTCGCTGCAGGCGTAACTATCTTCAACATCTACATGGTACAATTACCGCTCCCTTCATCTCGAATCTGACTAACAACCCAGACATGGGGAGGCACCAATTGGGGCAACCTCGGCCATTCCGATGGGTACACGTCTTATGACTACGGTGCAGTAAGTTCTCCCACGCGACATTAATGCGCATTTGGCTGATAGAGTTACAGGCGATCAAAGAAGATCGAACAATCACCAGAGAGAAATATTCCGAGATCAAACTTCAAGGCCAATTCCTCCGCGTTTCACCTAACTATGCAACCGCAGAAGCAAGCAACTTCACAACCACAAAATACACAGACAACAAGAACATCGCCGTTACAACCTTGACTACAGAGAAAGACGATGCATTCTACGTTGTCCGCCACGCAGATTATCGAACCACCGATTCCGCAACTTACAAGCTCAGAGTCAAGACATCAGCCGGAACGCTGACGATTCCTCAACTGGGCGGTTCACTTTCGTTGCATAGGAGAGATTCGAAGATTCATGTTGTGGACTATCCTGTTGGAAAGTTTAGACTGCTTTATTCGACGGCTGAAGTGTTTACATGGAAGAAGTTTGGTGACAAGACTGTTCTTGTTCTCTATGGCGGGGCGGATGAGTTGCATGAAGTTGCTATTAAGAATCAGGGGAAGATCAAGATTGTTGAAGGTGATGGCGTCAAGATTGAGAAGAAGTATGGTGCTGGTGTTTTCCAGTTCAAGACGAGCTCGAAGCGACGAGTTGTTCAGGTTGGATCTCTTTACATCTATCTGTTAGGTGAGTCTCGACGATCTTGTTGCATGGTCAAGCTGACAAGTTTAGATCGCAATTCTGCGTACAAATACTGGGTCCCTACCCTACCCGGAAAGGGCAAGCACGGCGCATACAGTTCATCCGTCATGAATCCCGAAGCCGTCATCATCAACGGTCCCTACCTCGTCCGATCAGTCGACGTCCAAGGATCCAAGCTTTCCGTTCAAGCAGATTTCAACACCACTACACCATTGGAAATCATCGGTGCACCGAAGGGAGCTTCTCGCCTGGTCATCAACGGCAAAGATACAAAGTATACCAAGTCCAAACTTGGCAACTGGCTTGTTAATCCAGTGATTATGATCCCTGCCGTTCATATTCCTGAGCTCAAGTCGTTGGATTGGAAATACGTCGACTCGCTGCCTGAGTTGAAGAAGGACTATGATGATTCGAAGTGGCGAACGGCCGATATCAAGAAGACGTTCAACTCCAAGTGGCCTCTCAACAATTCTGTTTCCTTGTACGGAGGCGACTACGGCTTCCACGCTGGCGCTCTGATCTTCCGCGGTCACTTCACCGCTTCTGGATCCGAGTCCAAGCTCAATCTCTCGACATTTGGAGGTCGCGCATACGGTAGTTCAGTCTGGCTCGATGACAAGTTCCTCGGCTCTTTCACCGGTTCTGGTCCTGCAAACAACGACACGTCTACCTATAAACTTCCCAAAACGCAGCAAGGCAAGAAGCACGTTGTCACAGTCATTATCGATAACATGGGTCTCAATGGAAATTGGGTACCCGGCGTGGATGAGATGAAACAACCTCGCGGAATCTTGGACTGGAAGATTACTTCGGATTCCGGTAAAGAGACAAAGATCCCCAAGTGGAAACTGACCGGAAACCTTGGCGGCGAGAATTACAGGGACAAATTCCGTGGTCCTCTCAATGAAGGCGGTTTCTTCTTTGAGCGCCAAGGCTATCATCTCCCCTCGCCTCCTCTCAACGCCTTCAAACCCGGTTCACCCTTCAAAGGCATCGCCAAGCCTGGTGTATCATTCTACACGGCAAAACTCCGCCTGAACCTGCCATCAGACGAATACGACATCCCGCTCTCATTCACATTCAAGAACAACACCGAAAGCACAGGTGCTTATCGCGCACTCCTCTACGTCAACGGCTTCCAATACGGCCGCTACGTCGCTAACGTAGGCCCCCAAAGCGTCTTCCCCGTTCCGGAAGGCGTGTTTAACTACCGAGGCGACAACTGGATCGGCGTGTCTCTCTGGGCATTGGAGAAAGGTGCTAATCTTGACGGATTAACCTTAAAGGCGGGCGTACCTGTCCAAACCGGTCGTAAACCTGTTAAGGTCGTGAATGGGCCGAAATACGCTCATCGCCAAGGAGCTTACTAAGGTTCTGGAGTGGCCAAAATCTTGGTATGACGAGCTGCAACGTTTCAATTGGAGGCGTCGTAAGTGGGTGATAAAGTTTTGTCTATATTTAGCTAGTTTGCGGCGTTTCATCCGGCAATACCGTATAGCCCGTGAGAATGAATTCTGAACTAGTCCGCTTATATAAGGCGATTTTCTTGTTTGTGAGAGTGATTTGCCAAGGCTTGCGTGGCATTCGGCTTGAAGATGCCGTGATCTCCACTGTGCCAAGCCCTCATTTCTGAGAAAACTTGTGCTTTTCTTATTAAAATCTATCAATATGGGTATCTTTTGATAGGGTTAGTATGTTAATATCAGTAAAAAATAACTTATATGCGAAGAAAATAAGTTTAAATCCCATTTTTACAATGCTTAAGTATGAACAGGGTGCTGCGCCTCGCGGGATGATCGAATCGTGGATACCCCAAGC